>PVJX010027917.1:0-24383 GCA_004027295.1 Dolichotis patagonum
AGTAGGAGATCTGCAGGTGGGGCGAAGACCCCCAGAGGCAGCTACTTTTCAATCAGGCTGAATTTGGGTGATGCATCTCATGCATCTTGAGATGAATTCATCTCATGCATCTCAAGAGAAAAACCCAGTGATCCTGTCACTAGATGGAGAAAAAGCACTTGATGGAATTATGAAAACTCTAGCAACCTTACCATTGAAGGGAACTTCATTAAGGTGAAAGGGAGCATCATTAAATTTAGAATTAATTTAGGAATAGATCACATACCTGATATTAAAACATCTGACAATAACATATTTGTTATGGTTTGAATTAAAAATACACTCTCAGAGGCTCTTGTTTCAAGAGGGGGGTTTTGGGAGGGTGATTAGATGGTGTGCTGTTGGGAGGTGGGGTCTGAACCTGGAAGGGAGCGTCCCTGTCCCCAGCCCCCTTCTCTCTGGCGCCTCCTGTCTCTGCTTCCCATTGCTACCAGGTGCGCTGCTTGCCCTCTTCCCAGGCTCGCCAGGCTCCCCCTGCCAGTTCTGCCTTGGAGCAGCTGGTGGTGCATTGAAAACTGAAGTCATGAGGCAGAATCAGTCTTTCTCCTTTAGGGTGTGTATGTCAGATGTATTGTACAGCCGTGGAAAGGTAACTGATATGCGATACATGATGCGATACATGATGCACGTTTTCCATTTCTTAGAGCTTATTCTCCTGTCCTAGAGTTTTTAAAAGTTCTACTTACGTTGGTATTTGGTACTTGGGAAATGCAAAGTGGTACAGTCAAAAAGTTATCTCTTAGTGTGGTGGGGGGACACACCTCTAATCCCAGCTACCAGAAGACTGAGGCAGGGGGACCATGACTTCCAGGCCAGTATAGGCAACTTGGCAAGACCGTTCTAAACATAAAAAGCTAGGAGGGCTGGGGTGTAGGTGGGTGTGAGGGCCGTAGGCCCGTGACGGGGACCTTCGAGAGACTGAGTGCCCAAGCTGCAGCCCAGACCCTGATTGCTCATCACGAGGTGCCAGCACTGCACTGAGGTTCCAGTGCAGAAAAGAGCTGTTCCAGTGCTCAGCTGCTGGGGTGACTCAGCTGGCTGGCTGACAGCTCTGTGTGTCCGCTGCAGCATTCACCAGTAGGTTCACGGCCACTGACCTGGAGTCAGTCTCCAGTGCCCCCCCACACACACACACACCAGTGATCACAGCCGTGGTGGAGGCGATGTAGGAGGGTGGCAGGCAGGCAGGCCAGCACATGGGGATGTAGTGAAGCCCTGTCACAATAGTTAAAAAGGGCTGAGATATAGCTCAGTATTCAAGGCTTAGCATGCACAGGGGCCTGGGTTTAATCCCAAATGCCACAGGCAAACAACAAACACTACTAGATAATTTACCAAACTCACCATTAGGCCCAGAATCCCAGCCAGGCCTGGTGGCACACGCCCGTAATCCCAGCACTGGGGCGGCTGAGGCAGAAGGATTGCTGTGAATTCGAGGCCAACCTGCACTGCATAGTGAAACCCTGTCTCAAAAAGACAAAACAAAACAAAAACCAGAATCCCACTTCTTAGAATCTTTCCTATAGATTTGTCTGCATAGGAAGCCACAACAGAAGCATCTACTTCAGTTTGATTATTGTAGCGTTGCCTGTAATAGCAGCATATGGAATTGACCTGTTATGTCCCTCAGGAAGAGACTGGTTACAGACAGTCGTGAGGTTTCCACACTGTTAGCATTGAAGGTGAGTTACAAAGAGCTGTGTGTATCTGCCGCAGATCTGCCTCACAAACCTGTCTGAGACAAACACTGCACCGTGCACCTGGAAAGCTGAGTAATATGCAAAGCAGTGCCCTTATGTTCTACTCACAGTCCTTCCTTTAAAGTGAAAAGGCAAGTTAGTAAGTGTTTCGGTAGCTTAGGAAAAATGAGAAAGGTGTCTGAACTAAAAGGGAGTAAGGACAAGTGCGTGCCCCAAACTCCTGGGAGAACACCCTGCACCAGTGTGCAGCGCGGCCTGTGCAGACCTGCCGCCGTGGAGGAGCAGAGGTGCCGTAGAGATGTGTCATGCCAGCAGTAAGCGCTGGGCTTCGCGTTCCGCGCAGCAAGTTTGGGATCCTGGTCTTTGCTCTCGGGCCTGCAGGCTCGAGAGGTTGTGGTTCCTGGTAGATGGGGGTCATGCTTGGCAGGGAGGCGTTGTTAGAGGCGTTGTTAAAGGCTCAAGCTTCACACCCTCGCTCCTGCACAGCGCCCTCGAAGATTGGGGTTCGCACGTCTGGGCGCTTTCCTCCAGCCTGCTCACCGCAAAGTCGCCACTGGACTCGGAGTGTGCTCTGAAGTCCCTCAGCCAGACCACGGGGTGTGCATCCAAGATAGGACTGGGTTTGCTTTCTTGCTTGCTTTTTTGTGTGATTATTTCCAGAATTATTTATTGTGGTATAATGGTAAAAATAAAGCCCAAGCCATGGTTAGCCTGAAGCAGTGTCATACCAGAGAAGCTGCGCCTAAAGACCTCTTGATTTGTACCTCAGACCCCAAGTGGAAAATTTCCCTCATCAGTGCTTGATACAAGTCAGGGCTGGAAGCGAGTGAAAGGAAGTGGTATGGTTTTTGTATCTTTTCAGTTGTGTCGAGATAAGGAAATGGAGTCACTTATCCCTGTCTCCTCCTTTGGGAAAGTCTGTATGTCTATACAGTAACAGGAACTGGCGTGAGATTTCATTCCTTTTGCCCTGTGACATCATTTCCTCGGTACCAGCTGTATGCCAGGCACTGTTTAGGTGCCGCAGGTACCAAGCGAACAAACAGTGTGTGTCGTCCCCACCCTGCCTCCTTTCTGGAGCACATGGCAAGCAGTTGACATGACAGTGAATGTCCTGTGGAATTCGAGTGCCTGGTGCAAGGACATAGTAGCACTGCAGCCAGGGGACATAGCAGTACTGCAGCCAGGGGACGGAGTGCTGCAGTGACGATGTAAATCGGGTGAGCAGGGCGCGGGAAGGGAGCAGGGCACTGTGACCAGGCTCAGAAGAGGCCCTTCCAGATGTCCTCGGGGAATGTGACGCGGGCCGGGCAGTGGGCTGTGTGCAGCTGGGCCGGCAGAGTGCGGAAGCCGGGGCCCTCTGGGCACTGGCACCTTCCCTGTTGGAAGGGGTGTGGTTCAGGGTGCCGCTCCTTAGCCCACCGGCCCTGTGTTGGGAATACAAGGGGAGGCAGGGCAGAGGGAGAGTCGCATAGGCTGTTTCAGACGCACAGGCCACGGATACGGGTGACCTGCAGGATGCTGGTGTGGTAGTGAGGAGATTTGGGAAGATTTGATAGCAGACAGGACAGGAGGAGGAGGAGGGAGGGAGTGGTCACAATGACTAAGATGGTTTTCAACATTTTTGCTGTTTTTAATTTTGAGACAGGGTCTTTTGCTAAGTTGCCCAGGCTGGGTTTGAACTTGCTATTCTCCTGCCCCATCTGCCGAGTGTTGGCATCACAGGTGTGTGAGACTGTGCCAGCTAAAAACAGCTGAGATTGTAGGCCCAGGGATCTGGAGGAGTGGTGAGGCTGCTAGTGAGGAGGAAGAACCAAGAGCCTGGCAAACGTGGCGAGTGAGAGAAATACCAGCAATAATAAATTATACAGAGGCTTATAACATTAAATCACGTTTTAACAACTATTTAAATCATCTTAAAATAATTTGCTTTCTTATCCCAACTTGTGTTTTCTATATGTGTTGGGAAGTGTTTTGCTTTAGTCAGATTTGCTAATTCTATGCCACTTTAACCTACTGAAGTGGGCCTGTCCCTTTAATCCTCATATCAGCTAGAATGTCTTTGGTTGTCACAATGAAACTGATTTGGTGACCTAAAGTACAGGATTTGCTGAGAAGTCCTAAGTGATTCAGGCTTGGGTCCCAAGATCTGGCTTCTTCTGTTGCTGGTGCTGCCCTGAGGTCCCTGTTTGGGGCCGTTCACTTAGCTGCCAGCAGCTTCTGACAGTTCATTGTCCTTACTGACACTAAGAGGGTGACCGTGTTCCTGCAGTCCCAGCAGGAGTCCAGCTGACCCCAGACTTCTCCTGTGGCTTAGCCTACAACTGAGCCTCTATTCGGAGAGCTGGGGGGAAATGCGTGCTCCGTGCTCCGAACACAGCGAACAGTGAGGAGAAGGGTTCATTTTCCCCGTCACTTCTCCACTGTGCAAGCCTGCGTTAGCACAGTCCGCCCAGGAAGAAAACTGCAGGCAGACGCTGCTCTGAAGGTCAGTTTTCTTCTTCAAGGCCAGGGAAGAGCTGGCGCTTGGAAGAAGGCTCGGTGCGCTGGGCCCCAGGCCGTGAGGGAGCAGCCCGCAGCCAGGAGGAGCGTGCCGTGGCAGCATCTGGGAGAGTGGTTTCCACGGCTGTCCTGAGCAGGGCTCGGCCCCACTCTTGGTCCCACTCATCCAGACGTTCTTCCAGCCCACAAGCCACCGCCTGTTGCTAGAACTGCCTAGGAGGATCAAAACACAGATGTTTTGGTTTGTTTTCCTGAGTGAAAGAAAATCCAGAAATCTGATTCAGTGTGTTACTTGAGGATATAAGAAACCTGTTTTGATAGCCAAGTTTGGAACTCTTTGCAATTTGATAGGTCATGTAGTTTAGAAAGTCTAACCAGTTTTGAACAGCTTTCTCACTTTGACAGGCTAAAATTATTCATAGTGAGAAAAGATGAGGCATACTGAGTGTGGAAGACCCCTCCGAGCAGAGCGCCTGAAGCACCTTGCAGGTGTGCAGAGCGAGGAAGCCAGCACTGCAATTGCTTGCAGTGTTCACTGGTGGAGAACAGGCCTGAGGTGGTGCAGCTGGCTTGTCCCTCGGCCCTGCTGCCCAGCTGTGTGTCAGGTGGGACAGGCAAGGCAGCCAAGCCACAATGCTTGTCTCAGCAGAGAATCTGACAACTGTGCCTGAGGAGCTGAGAGGGCTAAGGAAAGTGGGATTCATTAGAAGTTGGTGCCTGTGGGACAGTCCCCACCCCTCGGAGGGCTGGGCCCAGGACTCCAGGCACAGGACCTCATTGAGGACTACCTTGGGCCTGCTTCCGGGGAAGCAGCCACCTGCCGTGCCAATCTGGGAGGGTGTCGGTCAGGTGACCCTGACCAGAGTAGCAGATGAGATCAGAGAGCAGGGAGTGGTCTCGTTGCCTGCGGCCTTATCTGGTTGCCCAGTTGGCACAACCTTGAGGGAGCCAGCTGGTGAGAGACGTTTCCCAGCTCCAGCCAAGCTGGAGTATAGTCCTGGAAGGACAGATGGACGCTGTACTTCCTACTTTTCCTCTGCTTCCTTTCCCAGTGGCTGTTTTCCGTACAGGAAAGAGGAGAGTCTGGGCTTTGTCAGGGTGACCCAGGGCACACGTCTCCACTCTGTGGAGCTTCTCTTTCCTTGCAGAGTTAGGGAGGTGAATGCCGCCTTACACGGCTTGGCTCGGTAGGAGATCATTTCCTGTTTGCCTTTGGGTCTACTCAGACTGTACCAAGGCCTGCACTTGGGGTCGGAAGCCTCCGTGCCCTTTGTCCTTCTGGTGATCATCACCACGAGGTCCTTTCACTGCCCAGGTTAGCCTTTCCACTGTCTGTGAAGGTCACACAGAAGGAATGAGCCACACAGAGCGAACTTGTGTGTTATGTCGCTAAGCGGATGCGTGGAGTGCTGTGTGAGGTTCTTTCATTTAATCCCCATGGAAGCCGCAGATCATGCTGACCCTGGGGTCCCCCCGCCACTACTACACTGAATCATTGACCACGTTGTTTGCCCTTTCCCAGCCTCACCGAGGAGCATCACAGATGGTCTCCCCAGCTGGGTGTTTCTGCTGCCACCGAGTCACTTCCCCTGTGTGTCTGTGCTAGCTGTTTTTTCTTGCTGTTGTTTTTGTTATTGTGCTTATTCTGCAAGAGTAACACCCAGACCTCTTAAGTTAACAGTTGGCAGGCACTAAGAATTCCTTCTGAGCACGATGTGCCAGGTGTTGGTGTGTGGTGTAGTCTGGTTCTAAGTATCTGGGAGGCTTTATTTTTTGTTTGTCGTGTTTTTTGTTTAATACACGTAAAAGCACCATGTGGAGGCCCAGAAACGATTATTGTGCGTCTGAGATTGAGGTGCCCGGTCTGCCTCGTGAAGCTTCCAGTGTGTGTGCTGAGCCCACTCACGAGGTGCTCACCCCCTCTGACTCCACAAGAGTCTGCACTGGGCAGGGGAGAGTAGTGTCTTGGGCCCAAGGACGCGAAGGGTTTCAGCGAACACAGGAAGGTGACATGAGTGGCAGCCGAGCACAGGAGGGGTGAGGAATGGAGAGGAAGCAGTTTCAAGGGGGTGGGATCGGCACTTGGACGGCCAGGAAGATGGGGCAGGTGGGAGTGACCTTGTAAGGCACGTGGGCCGGTCCCTGGCTTAGCTCAGAACCCCAGCTCTGTGCTGCTGGCTCAGGAGTGATGTTCCTGTCAGGCCCAGGAGGGCCTCTCCCCCAGCAGACCTCACAGGCAGGCTCAGACGGCTGGGTTCCTGAGATCCTATGCGTCCTTCAGTGAGCGCACACAGCTCTTGCAGTGATTTCCCTGGGATGTGTTTTGGGTTTGAGTGAGATTGTTGTTTACACAGATTAAAAAAAACTGGGAGTAGAGTAGCCGCAGTTGTAGTGTGTCTGTTAGTGTGAAGACCCAAGGGGCGGGGCTTGCCCGGCTAGGAAGAAATGGGTGAGTTGCTCCTTAAGGGAAAAGACAATATTCTTATGCTAATCCAGGCTCTGGAGAAGGCGCGCAGCCATGCAAACAATGGCTGTGGAGCCAGAAAGTCTGCAGCCACGATTCCTCCTCTGAGAGCCCCTCAGGCCCGGCGCCTAGAGCCGCCTGGAGCTGCCGGGAGGGAGGGGAGGAGAGAGGGAGGGAGGCGCCCCTGAAGGGGGTCTGTGCCTGGCCACTCCACTTGGCAGCTGGCCAGCTCCTTGGAACTTCCCAGACCTTTGTACTAGAAAGTAAAATTCAGGGTGGGGGGCTTAACGGGAAGAGGAAAGAACGGCTTTAGTTGCTTTTTCAGCTGACTTTAGCCTTTCCCTGTTTTGTTTTGGGCTGTTTAAAAACATCGGGTTGAACTGTTAATTCAGCCTCCTTGCCGTTACTTTCCTAAGGAAGAAACTGCACCAATCTGCAGATAGAGCAAAGCAATCTGGGTGTGGCACATAAATTTCTTTAGATGCCTATTTAGGTTAATTACCTAATAGCTTTAAATGTCGGCATCATTTTACCATTTTGATAGTGTAGCACTTTGGATGTCTACAATTCCTTGTGGGCTTGGCATTACACGATTAGCTATGTTCATTTAATGTAAGATTCTGATGAATCACTCTAGGAGTTTAACAGTTCGTGTTTTGTTCTCCAGAGATGTTAGAATTTTAAAATACTCCGTTTTAAAGCCGTTGTAAAATAAGGTTAACATTTTGCAACTCATGACAGTTAATATGATAAGACAAATAAGTGCTCAGTGTTTGGTTAATAGTGACAGTCACAACTGTACCAGTTGACATCAGTTATTTATTGCATGTTTCGTGCTGTGATGCCAGGCACTCCCTCCTCCGGGTTAGCAGTGTTACCATCTGGGGGCTAAGGAAACTGAGACTTAGCTTAAGTAACTTCCCTGTCCTCACACAGCAAATAGATCCTGGCACTGTTACTTGAAACCCAGCAGGCTGACATCATGGTTATTCTTGAATTGCTCCCCAGGATGTGATAGGAAAAGTGCCTTTACCTAGGAGACAAAACTGATGTCATTTTTATGGAACTCATGGGTTAAAGAGACAGATGTAGCAATGCATAGCACAGAATCTAAGCAAGTTTTTTCCCCCTCAAAAATGAGTCCTGTTGAGACAATTTAAAAACAAAGCATGCTTTCGTCCAGGCCACTTCCTGGAAACAAGCCTGTCAGTTGCTCTGTCAGTTCTCTAGACTTCCGGTTGACCCTGATGGGGATTGGGGTTTTGTTATTCCAACAAGTTTCTCTTAATGGTTTTATTGGGTATATATGGGTGTCCTATCAACTGCCCAGTGCTCAGCAGCTTCAGACAGTCCGAGTGTGTTGTCACATGCTTTCATTGAGTGTCAAGAATCTGCCAGGGCAGGGTGACTCTGGCTGAGGAACCTGGGTGAGGTCTGCCACGCCACCTTTACCTGCAAGCCGCTGGGACCAAGGGACCGCTTCCCAGGAGGTGTAGCTCCTTGCCACATGAGCCCCTCTGGCGGTGGCAGGAGTGTCCTCCTGGCTCAGCGTGGCAGCTGAGGGAGGGCGGAGAGCAAGGCGGAAGCCAAGTGCCCTCTGTGACCTAGCCACCCAAGTCCGAGGTGCGCTATTGTTCCTAGCCTGTTTATTTGTTAGAAGTGATCCGCTGGGTCAGCTGCCCATTCAGTGAAGGGACTTAGCGCCACCTTGTGAAGGTCGTGTGTTTCTTGTAGGTCACCAGAATGACCTTTTTAGCTTGGTTTGGTTTGGTTTTAGTGTGAAAAAGCAATCCCTTGAATGGTAGTTTACTTCCCAGCTGTGTTAATATAAACCGCAGTAACGCTGAGCATAATGGATCTGAATTACAAATTTATTTTTTCTATGCGTTGTCACAGAAATGTATGTGATGCTAAAGCCCCGTGATTAACAGGATTTTTAGCTGAATGGTGTTCGGGAGCCTTTTCTTGGAAGGCCCTGTCACCAAAGCCTGACCTTTGAATACTCCATGTTGTTGCTATGACAGATCTATGTCTTTAGCCCTAGGTGTTTCTTTTAATTTTGGAACCAAAAATCCATTAGTATTCCTTTTGGATAATCTCAGATCCCCAAATTTGAGCCCTCGATCTGTCCTCTTCCACCTTTTGAAAACCCACATTTCCCCATTTTAGTGACTGCTCATTTCCAGAGATGTGGGGTTCCTCTTTGCCCCTCTCACTCTCCCTGATCCCACATCTAACCCATTGTGCAGTATCATTAAGTCTGTGTTTGATGTATATGGAGCCCTCCCCCAGTTTTGCTTTTTAAAATTTCTACAGCTTTCTTCTGTCTCTGTCTGTCTCTGTCTCTGTGTCTGTGTCTCTGTCTGTCTGTCTCTCTTTTGTACCAGGGATCGAACTCATGACCTTGCTTGCCAGGCAGGCGCTGTGCTGCTGAGCTACATCCCCGGCACTTTGCAGCTTTCTTCTCATTGGTCTGTTTGCTTTTGCTCTTGCTGCATGATCTGGTGCACAGCTTAGGAACCAGATAGTTGCTTCCCAGCCCGCTTAGGACACACAGTGCTTCTAGGATCTTCTCGTCTCTCCTGTCACGTCAGCCTCATCTTCCACCACACTATGTTAGGACATGAAGGAAAGGAAGCAAGGACAGGTTTATTTCAGAACAAGGCTGAGAAGGGACCGTGTTGCACTGGAGATCAAACCTGCTACTGTCATAGCTCCAAGGTCTCAAGCGTGGCAAGGGGGGCTGTGGAAGGAAAAAGTCACAGGGGACTTTGGGGGCCGGGAGAGCTCAGTGCAGTGGACTTGTGGCTGTCCCTCTGGGACCGGGCTTGTGGAGCTGCATGCTGTGTGTCAGGAGCAGGGCTGAGCAATGACAGGTGTAGAGGCGGTGCCCCCCCTGGGCCTTACCGACCCCCTGAGCGTGGCCTGCAGCAGGTGTAACAGTGTAGTGGGGGAGGGGACTTGGCTATAGGGTCTCTGCTCAGACCAGGCTGGCGATGGCTGATCCTTCACACTGTCCCTTGTTCTCATTTACAACATCATTGCTCTCTGCCTTGGCCTTAGCAGCTTTTTTATTTTTTTATTTTTTTGGTATCAGGAATCAAACTCACGACCTCATGCTTGCGTGGCAGACGCTGTGCTGCTGACCTATATCCTTGGTCATATCAGAATAGCATTCTTGCTTTGCTTTTCTCTGTTTCAGTCTTTGCACAGGCTGTTTCCTGTGCCTGGAACTCCCCCACCCCACCCCATTTTTTACTTGACTGACTTAAATGTCACTTCTTACTGGGAACTCAGCGAGAAGCACCAATTGTCTGTGTTAAGGGTACGGCGAGAAAATGAAAAACTTGTCTAGTTTAGTAACGCACAAATGGCTGGGAAGTCAGTGTCTTCTGAAGGGTTCTCCTGACCTCCGAAACAGCCCTATTTGTTAGGAGTATACAGTGATAGGCAGAGCAGGCGAAAGATTCCAGTTCAAAAGACTCAGACGCAGGAAGGCGTAGAAGATCTTAGGACTCTTAGAAGAGTCGGTGGGAAGTCTCAGGTGGGTGGTTGATAATCCCAAGCCTCCAGTCCATCATCCTTGAGGGAAGCATGCGGAATTACCCATTGTGAATTTGTGGTTCCCAGCAGCTCCTCAGCAGTGTCCTCTGCCTTCCATCGAGAGAAGCCAGCCTCCTCCTCCAAGGCCTAGCTAGCACTTTTCTGTTTTTGCACTTCCCACAGTTCACATTTTGTTTGTATCCTCTTGTTCCTCATCAGGGTCTCTTAATTGTCTCATTTAATGCTTATGAGTTCCATGAAGACTGGGTGTGTTTTGCTGTCATCACTGTATTCTTGTTATCTAATATAAAATCATTCATAAAGTAAGCAGTTAATGATTAGGGAATGAATGAACATTCCATGGCAGGAGCACTGTTCACACAGGACTTGAGCACTGGAAATCCCCCCCCCCCCATCATTTAATCAGTCAGCTCCTTTTCTGTTGGGATCAGTCACATCCTCAAGAGAGATGCTTTCGGACTTCGTTCCTTTTTACCCTGGAGGCCCTGGGTCTTTCAGGTGTGTCCCCAGGGGGGTGGTTCTGGTGTCCTTCCCACATGGTCATTTTTCTCTTCGAGGCCTCCTCAGCTGAGATCTCTGATTACAGAGCGTGTTGCTGTGCGGGCTCGGGAGACGCCTGTGTGCCTATGTTGTGGCAGCCGTAGGTGCAGATCTGCAGTGGCTGTCCAGGTGCTGTCCTTGCACCAGGTTGGCAGGAGTGTGATGCAGTTTGGGAAGAGGGACCTTGTACCGAGTACACGCTGCATCCCCCACACTCCTAAATCTTTGTCATTGTGTGTTGTATCACAGACATCAGTTGGCAGCAGGACAGTGTAGGTCAGCTGTTCAGAGTCTGGAATCAGAGCTCTTTGGAATTACACTGCTGTTACCAGCGATGTGGTCTTTGATAAGTTCCTTAAAGTCTACTTGGCTGTTTCTTCATCTGTGAAATCAAAGTGTGTTTTTCTTATAAGGTAGTTGTGATCATTTGGAAAGTTAACATTAGCAAAGTTGATACTAGTTAATGATGGAATTGGCACATAGAGTCGAATATCTAACCTAGTTCTCTAACTGTGGGCTAACAAATACATTTGGGCTATAAGGATGGGCAGAGGTTCTGGTACTCACTTGAGGCAGGTCCAGCATTTGCACTGCTTCCAGGAAGGACCCCACAGAGCTCTTTTCTCTGGAGGGGCTGTGGGTGTGGTATGCGCTTAGGGTCTCTTGGCCTGCTCTGTAGGATGCCTTGGGAACTCTAGGAGAGCCAAACCAAGGCACTGACGGAACTAAATGGAGGAAGGAACAAGGGTATAAAAAGACAGTGAGCAGGCGGAATTCCTGCTCGCACCCCAGGACCATGAGCTGCTTGAAGCAGAAACTGAGCAGGCGCCCTGCCGCTGTGGGTGGTGAGGGCTGGGACGACCTTGTGGAGGGGAGCAACAGGAGCCGAGGGAGGCCGGGTGAGGAGCTGCCCCGCACAGGGCGGCGTGGCAGGTGCAGGAGGAGCAGGCCTAGAGCAGGACAAGGCCATGCCCTGGGCGTGGTCAGGCGGAGGGTGTGCCTGTAGGAGCTGTGCAGCTGGGAAGCAGAAGCGGGGAGAGGCTGGGGCTGGAAACGCTGAAAACAAACTCCAGACCTGGAGCAGGCATCCTTAGAATCTCAAGTGAGTCACTGCAAGAGGCGAGGTTTCCACAGGCATGCAGAGCGCCAGACTGCAGACATCACTCTGGGATCACTGTAGACTTCGCCTCTGGTCCTCTCAGCATTGTGTGGCCAGGGGAAGCCACTGACTTTTCTTCTGGTAGGGAAGAAGGGAATTGCCAAAATTTTATAACTAAGTCTTAAGCATAAGATACACTTATAAATGACGTCTGTAAATACCTTCAGAGAATTCATAAAGTGACAGGCGCTGAGGATTTAGCTCAGTGGCTTAAGCGCCTGCCTGGCAAGCATGAGGTCGTGAGTTCGATCCCCAGCACCAAAAAAAAGTGACAGGCGCTTGGGTAGGAAGCTCGGGTTATTTTAGACATCACACTGGAGGTTGTTGTGTCACATAGAAGCAAAACTTTTTCTGCTTAGGGCTACTTCAGGCTGAGATCTCTAAAGCCAACTGCTTGAAAAACAATTGCATTCATCTTGTTGCCAGCCAGCCTTCTTTTCCTGTTACCTATTCAGGTGTTTCACTTTGAGGCCTTTAGGAGTTCACTATCCATATTAGTAATAGCTAACCTTTGACTGGGGGCCTCTTTCACATCTTCCATATTAAATAAAGCTCAGTGTTATCCCAGTTAAGTCAGGTTACCCATTTTTGGAAGCTAATCTCTCTTAGAAATGTTTCTATTTATCTTCCTGATAATGGCGTGTGCTACCTACTTAAATATGTATGTTTTCTAGATTGCTTTTCTATCCATGGGAAAATTGTTTGAAATAGGGTATTTCTATTATGTGCACCGGGATTTGAATGAATACTGCTGAATAACTTTTATGGTGGTATTAGGTCACATAGGGTGCATTCCCAGTGAGCTGTAACCCCCAGATCAGTCAGTCCTTGTGGCCGTTTACCTGTGCTGTAGACAGACAGGGTCTCGCCAAGTTGCCTAGGGTGGGCTCAGACTTGGAATCCACATCCTAATGCTGGGGTTACAGGTATGTCACCACCTCTAGCTAGTAACTTATATTTTAAATTCAGCCTTTTATGTGTTATTGTAACTAAATTAAGGGACAGTCCTGATAGTAATAAAATAGCCTAATTATTTTAAAGCAGCCAGAAAAAAACTTCTGGAGGTCTTCCCTTTCCTCCTTCCCTCCCCTGACTTCCCCTCCCTTGTTCTTTTTTCATACATTGCTGTGTGCCCAGGCTGGCATTGAGCTCCTATACTCAGGCAATCCTGCCTCAGCCTAAGTAGCTGGGATACTAGTACATGATGACACTGCACTGATCTATCGAGATTAGTGTATTATTCTTGTTTTATGTTTGGCTGAGCTGATCTGAGATCAGGAAGGGTTGCAACCTGTTACTAAATGATTTAAGTGTTGAAATTACAGAACCTTGAGTTTTTTTTTAACAAAAATAACTTTGATTTTAAAATATATTTCATTGTTTAAAGGTATGTTTGGGCATTTGTTTTCCTCTTTTAGTCTTTGAAGACTTTCCCAAATCCAGTTATTTTCATTGCCTTGTTAATATTTTCATCTTGCAGGAGTCAAGAGAAAGCAGTGGGAGGTGGAGTCATTGTTAAGTGATTGCTACCTCACAAGAAAACCTCCCGGAGTGAGTCACTTGAACGTGTGGAGCGGCAGTTATCAAGGCGACGGTGTATGGGACATTAGCATCGAACAATGACTCAGCTCTGCACTTACGTCAGATTGCTGGGAGCCTATCTGTTCGTGCTTTCCCATGTCCAAGGTAGGTCACCTCCATTGTAGTACGTCTGTGTGTAGAAAGCACCCACCTGTTCAGTGGTGCTTTCCATGGCTGTGCTTTCTGAACTGTCAGGCGCAGCGACCCGGCCCAGCTTGTAAGGGAAGAGGCGAAGCACGAACATCTGCCATACGGAGTTTGAACTTGATTATAATAGAACATTTTCAAGTATTTTACAAATGTCAGCCTCTCTCAACCTGTTTTCCCCGCTGTCGAATGGGCCTCGTGGTATACAGCATCAGGGCTGGCGAGAATTCTCTGAGATAACTACTGTATGCACAGTATGGTGTCACATGCCTGTAATGCCAGCACTGGGGGTGCTGAGGCAGGAGGATCGCCGAGAATTCGAGGCCAGCTTGGTCTACAGAAACAAGTTTAAGGGCAGTCTCAACTATGCAGCAAGACCCTGTAACCATAGATAGATAGATAGATAGATAGATAGATAGTACAATAAGAAATAAGTGTAAATAATAGTTCATTATTCTGAAAAGATTCTGGAAACATGGTGCTTGCCTGTGCAGAATACTGAGGTTGATTCATAGAGTACTGAAAGTTTGTTTATGACCAGCGTGGCAATTTTACTACTGTGTGTTCATGACTCAGATCTCGAGAACAGGAAGTTATTGTGGTGACTCTGAAGATCAGATGGACTGTGTTTGCACTTTGGTTTTTCCTGAGTGGTGTAGTTAGAGTAATACTTTAGACTGGAGCGAGTGCCGCTTAGGAAGGGTTTTAGATAGAGTTAGTCGGCGGTGTGATTGTGTTTCTGGCTTCACACTTTGCTGTTTCCTAACATACTGTTCACAGCTATGTGTGTTAACATCTCCCCACAGGAAGGAACATGCCGAACAGCAGAGAGCTTTTTATATTTTCATTGTCAAGTATGAGCACAGCAGGAAATCTGTAGGTCCTTGGTATTTTGCCTTAGGTATAACACTAGCTTTATTATTGCCATGCTCAGAAAAAGAGCCTTCTTGCAAATGCAGCTCGCACCTGTGAAACATCAAATTGTGCAACACGGCACCTTAATGCTTTCTGTGCCCTGATCAGCAGTAACCAGAGCTGTCATAGTTGTGAAGATGAGCCGTTAGTTAACAGCATCACGTATATTTACTATCTCACGCCCAACGTAGTTTTTTTAAAACTCATTTTATTCAAACATAGAAAAGAAGAAGAAAAAAAACTAACACAAAATTTCAAAACATGTCAATCAGGGGGTAAGAATGGTACGTACATACATTGCGCATTGTCACCCCCAAATCATTCACCCAGAGCACAAGACATACTGTCTGAACAATACCAGTACAAATCTTTTTCTTCAGCGAACTCAGAGAAGTCGGTAGTATAACTATCTTAACTATTTTTTATATACGTAGACATATACATATATGTTTTTGCTTTCACCTTGTCACACTAATGAAACAATATGGTGTTTATGCATGTATCTTATTTATTTCACTAATGAGTATGTTCTCAAGTTGTATCTATTTGCCTATAAAAGTGTCTAGTTTATCATTCTTTATGGCTGAGTAGTATTCCATTGTATAAAAATACCACATCTTTTTTATCCATTTCTCAGTTGTTGAGCATTCAGGTTGTCTCCAAGATCTGGCTATTATAAACTGTGCAGCTATAAACATGGGTGCACATATATCACTGTGGTATGATGTTTTCAATTTTAGGGGGAAGATACCCAGAAGGGTTGAATAGGACCTCTAGTCTTAGTTTTTTGAGGAATCTCCACACTGATTTCCACAGTGGTTGTACCAGTCTACACTCCCACCACAGTGGAGAAGGGTTCCTTTTTCCCCACAACCCCTCCAGCATTTGTTACTGGTTGATTTCTTGATAACAGCCATTCTTTCCAGGGTGAGATGGAATCTCAGTGTTGTTTTAATTTGCATCTCTCCAATGACCAGTGATGTTGAACACACCCAACATAATTTCTGCCTTAACAAACAAATATTTATCACACATAGGTTGTATGGTACAAAATTCTCATTTTCTGTCTTATCCAACTTATTCCATAGTAAAATGTTACTGGATAGCATAACTTGGTAATTGTGTATCAGGTATAAGCAAAAAATCTTAGTAAAATTAAATTTCTCAGATCAAAATTTACTACATTTGTTTTCCCAAAAAAATCATTTTTATGTTTGCTTCATATAACACACATACAAAGAAATTGCTCTTAAAGAAAACCAATTCCAGTGTAGAAAAAGTGTGATTTTTTTTAGTAGTGAGTAGAAAGGATTGTAGAGTAGTTTTTTGGGAAATACCTTTTGGCTTTAGCTCTGACTTTATATTGGATCGTCTTTCAGGAAAATAAGCTTCTCTGCATTTAGTTTTCTTGTGATAAAGCAGGATAACGTGTATCCTAGATATAAACGGGAAGTTTGGAGTATGAAATGTTCTTATGTAGATTTAAGTTCTTTATATTCAGATAAAGTTACTTGGGTTTGAATAAAAAACAAGAGGCTGCAATATTTAGTTCTCACTTTTTTGGACGTGGTCATAAATTTTAGAAGTTGATTTTAGCTGGTTAGCCAAGCACCAGTAACTGATTACCCAAGTACCAGTGACTTGAACAAGAAGAGATCTGTTTCTCAGAGGTGGAGTGTAGTTGCTGGTGTTGATTCGGTAACTGAGCAGTGTTAGGTTACATTTCTGTGACTTTCTTGGCATTTGCCTCTTGGTTACTAAATGGCTGCTCTTATCTGCACTTGAGGCTGGAAAAATGGGAGAAAGGGTCAGGATCTCTCTCAGTATCAGGAAAGCCCAAGTGTCCCCAGAAACTGCCCCTAGCCAGAAGGTTTTGCCTCAAACTGAGACAGCTGACCACTTCTGATTGCGAGGGCTACTGTAAACAAGAGGACAGGGCTGAGGAGTTAGCTCAGCAGTGTAAGTGCCTGCCTGGCAAGCGCAAGGTTGTGAGTTCAATCCCCAGCACCAAAAATAAAAAAAATAAAAATAAATAAACAAGAGGACAGGCCAGTCATTGTCAACTAAATCTGTACCCATTGCCATGGCCTGGAGACTTTGTTCCCTTGAACAGAATCGGTTGGTTAGCTAGGTAGAGGGGAGAGATGGACAGAGTTCGGGCAGTGAAAAGGGTCTGGGACAGAGTTATCTTTTCTATTACTTGGATTATTTTCAACAATAAGTAGCAACAGAGTCCAGTGCAATGGCACGGAAGAATGAGGGAAGCATGCTATCGGGCAGTAAGAAGTCCGCTGGGCGCTGGCCACAGAGGGCTCCCCGGGACGCAGCAGCTCCAGCTTCCGCGTGTCGGTCCGGCCGTGGATGAGCTCACTTCAGCCTCCATGTGGCCACTGAGATGCTGGTGTCACCTGCCCACTTGGGACTGAGAATCGGTAGGCAGCTCATGGAAGAGAGGCGGCCTTCCTTCCTCTGGAACCTCCAGGAGACTCCTTTCTCAGTGCAGTGGCTGCAACTAATTACATGCTGTCTTGGTTCCTTTTCTCTTGTGGCTGAGACAAAATACCCAACAGCCACAGTTAAAGGAGGCAAGGTGCATTTAGCTCGCTTTGGGGGGTTTCAGTCCATGTGTGGCCGGCAAGGCAGGTGGCATGGCAGACAGACATCACGGGGAGAAACAGTCCACGGCAGGCAGGAGGAGGTCACAGAGCGACAGGAGGCATGTCTTCTGCCTTGTGCTGTCCCTTGTATCCAGGTACCAGTCAGTAGACTGATACAGTAATCACCACCCTTAATCTTAGCATCCTAAATCCCAGCATTGCACTAGGAACTATTTACACACTCCAGATCTGGCCACCTCGGGCTCCTTGAGGGCCACCTAGACGCAAGTCAAACACGGGCACGGAGAATGAGCTGAAGCTGTTGGGTTAGGCTGTCAGTTATCGGAGGCTCGGGCTGTGTCTGAGGCCTGGAGGAGGGCTGTGTGCACACCCCTCCGTACCCGAGTGAGAGGAGGAAAGGAGCTGATAGCCTTGTCAGACACTCCACACACAGCCTGGAGGTGCTGGCATGGTAGAGCGTTCAGTTCCACCTCGGAGGACCCTGGCACTTCACCCACTTAGCGCACCTGGCTGCGAATCCAGGTCTTCCTGCCAGCCACAGCCCTTGCCTTGCATCCAGTTTACCGCTGCGTGGCCCCACGTGTGTGACTGAGAAACGTTATCGGTGGGTACCCCGAATTCAGTGATGAGAAGGAAGGAGGTTACTACAGAATGCACTCCTGCCTACGGGAAGGAGGATCTGGGAGGGCAGATAGGTGAAGGAGGTTAGGCTCTGTGATGGCGACAAGCGTTGTTTCTGGGAAGGTCTCCCCGTCCTGCTGCTCAAGCCTCATGGCCGCCTGTGACACACTCTTGGCGAAAGGTGGCCCTTCCGGGACCAAACAGCTTTGGCGATCTCTTCCCCTTAGCGGGAGGGCTGGGTCCCGGAAGTCGCCTTGGCAGCTGAGGACACGCAGCCTGCCTGAGCCCGCTAAGTCTGGGGCTCTCTGGGCGGCACAGTTCTCTAAGACTTCCTTAGTCTTGCATCTGTTTGCATCCGGTCTCTGCCTTAGGTCTGTTACCTGCCTTAAACATGGTCAAATGTCTTGCTTCCCGTGATCTGCTGGGATGGGCTGCCCTCTGGCCACTCACCTTGCCCGCCTCTTCTCCCATCCCTTGTTCCGATGACCTCTGCTTCCAGGCCCTCTCTACTCCTCCTTGCTAGGAAAGCAGTGTGCGTTGCTTGGTGTCATGCACTTCTCTCTGAATAAATCTCAAAGCAACGCCAATATCAGTATCTGTTGGATTTTTTTTTTGCATTTTTTTTTAAATTTTGAAGGTAGTAGAAATACAACAGAACAAGACAGAACAAAGCCAATTGAGACAGTGCAGTGAAATTGGTACAGACCGTCACAGCAGGTTACCGGGATAACAGTAATAGGTACCATAGTATATCTTACTATCGTCACAACAGTTGTCTAGCCAGTTAGGTATAGCAAAATCAAACCAAAGACAGAACATTATAAAACCAATTGAAAGAGAATATTTAATAGAGGAAAGCAATTAATCATAATGAAGCAAAACAGGAAAACAATATTTGCTTTCAAACAGAAGATAGAGGAGACCCCCCATATTTGCTGTGTTGCATACTGGCGTCCTGCCAAGAGATGTTCAGACCTCTGTCCCCAGTTGCTAACGGGAGGGGGAGTGGTGTTTGGAGGGGGTTGGGATGTTTGATTCCAAGCCTGCGCACTGGTAGGTTCAAGAGACACTACAGGGTCTCCTCCTGGCTCACGCCGGAGGAAGGCACTTACCAGGAGGACAGGGGGATTGCTTCTGTGTGCAGCCGCCTGAGTTCGTTCCACCATGGCTGTGGCCGGATCTCATCTGTTGGATTTTAATGTCCTCCTCCTTTTTTTTACAAGTAATCTTTGCATTAGGGTTATTGTCTTTCTTCCAAAACTTTTCTCTAGTAAGAGATTTTGTTTTTATTATTCTTTTAGTCACCCTTAAGGAGGCTTAAAATATAAAATAGTACCTAGTGCTGTGTAGTTGTTCTATACAGGGCATACAGTTAAGATGAAGAAAACAAAATGTAGACCTATTTTTTTTTAGCTGTATACTTTTACACTGTTCAGCCTGGTAGCAAGAGTCTCTAGTTGTCTTTTCCCGTTAGAGAGATGGAGGATTCCTTGGAGAAATCTCTGGTTTTCAGTCTGTCAGGAAGATCTTGGCCCAAGCGCAGCATGAGCCTGAAGGATGAGGACCACTTTGAACTGACCAGAGTGGAACAGCGTGAGCGCCAGTGAGGACGGGAACTGCAGTGGGTCTGTGAGGACAATCAAGAAGTAAGGTGTGGGGATGTGGCTCAGTGGCAGAGCTCTCGCCTGGCACGCGCAGGCCCCCGGGTTGATCCCAGCACCACAGGGGGAAAAAAAAAGCAAAATGAACTAGTTACTACTAAAGGATACTAATGAACTTGCTTAGTTTTATAAACCAGTAGAAGGGAAATCAGATACTAGTCCCACCTTTTGTGTTGAACTGTACCCCTGGTTCCCAGATTAGTGGGGGAAGGACGGCAGCTCACCATTGAGGGATTGCGGTCATACCTATGAGGAAGCAGTGGACGACTCCGTTCTGTACTGCCCCTGTTGGCCTAGTGGCCCTAGCCCCTGAAGATAGGGATGAGCAGCCTGTGGAGCCCCGTGTTAGGTGCCCGGAGCCCGTGTGCTCAGCAGCTGCAGCCTTGGACAGCGCCGGCCTTCAGCTGACTGCCAAGCGCTGCCAGGGCATGTGGTCGGAAAGTCCGGACGCTGGGAAATACCATAGGGCAGACAACTCTTCTTCTGCAAGGAAAAGAGGAAACTCAGAGATGAAAAGAGATCTGGAACTGAGGTTAGAGCTCAGTGGTGGAGTGCCTGTTTGGCATAATCCCTTGGGTTCAAGTCCCAGCACTCAGGAAGCTGAGGCAGGAAGATCACTGAGTTCAAGGCCAGCCTGGGCTGCATAGTGAGTGTGAAGCCAGCCTGAAACACACAGCAAGACCCTGCCTCAAAACAAAAACAACAAACAACGAAACAACAAAACTAAAAGCCCAGCACCTAAGAGGAGGGCCTTGGAGACAGCAATTGTGAGGCGTGGCCCGGAAAGAGTATGTCACCTGTCATCTTGACAGGCAAGTGCATAGGAGGAGGGTTAGCAGCAGCGTGTGTCCCCGACAGTTAGCAGTGACCGCATTTAAGGAGGGGAATTGTTGCTTTTCATGTGTGGTTTAATTTTTTTTGCTATGAGAAGGCATCCATGTTTTACTTGGTATTTTAAAAACTCCTTACAGAAGAAAAAGATTTATTGCAAGTACATCCCTAAGAAAAAGAGAACAGTGCAATGAAAGCCATGACCTTGTCAGTCATCTTTGACATCATCAGCTCACAACTAGACCTGTCATCTGCGTCCTCATGTACATTGTTACAGTCTTAGAGTATCATGAGTTATTTTGAAATACTTTAATAAAGGATAAGATACCTCATAGCCACATTCTCTGACCATCATGCAATACAGCAAGAATTCAAGCATCTGGAAGCATTTTAGCATATGGCTTTCGCGTCTGTTTCTCGAGCTTGTTTTGGTCACCCAGGAGCAGGGTGTGTAGCACTATACAGCAGGGAGTGCAGGAATCCCCTCGTGCTGCTTAGTGGGTTCACAATCCATTTTAGTCAGTGCTGACTTACTAAAGGCGCTGAAGTAGATCGCACGGTAACTTCCTTCTGCGGTCTTCATCCTGCCATCCGAGTGTCGTAGAAGACGCAGGAATTGTTGCTCTCTGTCAGACGTTGGAGACCTGTTACTGTGCTTTCCGACTGTACCACTACATCAACTTCTTTCTCCTTTAATTCGCCTCCACCAGACCAGCACAGTATGAGGGAAGTTTCCCTGGCAGTGGTTTTAGTAATGTTCTGTATTGGTGATTTACACGCCAGAGCCCATGGCAGAGTTCAGCTTGTTACTTGTTTTTGTTCCAGCCCTGAGTGAAAATGGGTTTTCCGTTTTCGTGA
Organism: Dolichotis patagonum; assembly: GCA_004027295.1. Taxonomy (NCBI): domain Eukaryota; kingdom Metazoa; phylum Chordata; class Mammalia; order Rodentia; family Caviidae; genus Dolichotis; species Dolichotis patagonum. The sequence goes on from PVJX010027917.1 coordinate 21,201, forward strand.
GTGAAGCACACAGGAGAATCTATGTCGTGGTGTGTGACGTTCTGTGAAACTCAAAGTGCGCCGTCCCTGGTGCCTCTTGGCACGCAGCCACGCTGGCTTGTGCGACCCTGGCTGGCAGCGCCGTGTGGGGACCGCGCGGCCCGTGCAGCCGGCACTTGTCCTCGGTCAGTGCCGTCCGCTAGGAGAGCTGCGGCTGAGCCCGTCTGTTGAGCATTTCAGGCCGCGGAGTGAGAAACCGACTTACAAGTGCATTTCGTTTGACTCCCCGAGTGTATGTGGCCCCGTGAACCTGGTGGGAAACGCTGGAGACCCGCCGCACCCCATCATTCTCCTCCTTTCTCGCACCTCCCTGTGCCCCCGCGGAGCTCCTTCTGGGGTCCAGTCGCTGCGCAGAGCGTGCCTGTTCCACGTTTGTGTCGCGTTAGGCCCTCCGGCTCTCCGGCCTTTGTCCCCGAATCCCGTTGTGTGTTCCACTTACAGCTGGCAGAGGGCGTTCTCTGCTCTCCACACAACTCCTGAGTTCCTGGGAAAACAGGAAGGATCCAGGAACAAAGGTCTGGTAAACGCGCGGATACCCGAGCCTGTGCGGCCGACTGCGGCCTGCAGCCCCGCGTGTCCTTCCGCCTCGGCCCTGTGTGCAGCTCCCCCCCCCCCCCGCGCACACTTGGACCTGTCAGCTTTTATGTTTTGTTTGGCGTTCAAATACGACCCGAGTGCCCAGCCGCCGCGGCCTCACGACTGCTGTGTCCGCTGGCACCCAGGACCTGCGGGCGCGTGGGAGGGAGGGAGTGCGTGCAGTGGCTGCCGTGCTGCCCGGCAGAGTAGAGCCAGGGTGGAGTCCTTCTCGGGGCGCACACGAAGCCGTTGGTTGGTTTATGCAGGAACCGGAGGCTCAGACGTGTGTTTTCATTCTGGCCGCCTTGCAGGCTGGAAATACCAGGGCTGGAAAAGGACGGAGATGCCAGAGAGGGGCCGTACGCTGGTGGAAACACCCGATGATGGGCCTAGGGAATAGCATTGGGTTTAGAGAAAAACAGGAAAATTGAGATGCACTTTGGAGACTTGAGTGACACCAAGTTTATTTTATTATTATTTTTTTTTACACCAAGTTTAAAACAAGTCAGGAGTTCCGTTTAAGATAAGATTAAGTAATGGCTATATGTGCACTCATTTATAGCAGCACCGTTGGTGATAGCTGAATCTTGGAAATAACCCAAGGCCCATCAGCTGAGGAATGCTTAAAACAGATGTGGGAATTTATTGATGGAGTACTACTCAGCCATAAAAAAGATAAACTTGAGGCTTTTATAGGTAAATGGATGCAACTTGAGAACATACTTGTAAGTGAAATAAATCAGACTTACATGTGTAAACACCATATTGTCTCCCTAGTCTGAGAATCTGACAGAGTAAACAAGATCCAAAATGTACAATACATACTGTGAGATGGGAAGAAATTGTTCAAAAGGAAAGAAAAACTGTGATGGGAGAAACGAGAAAGGCAGGGAAAAGAAAAAACATATGTAAACATAAGATAGTTAAGATAGTTACCAGCTGGTTCTCTTGGTTCATTGAGAAGGCTTTATGCTAGTAATTTCATGGACCATGTTTCATGCCTGCATCTTGTATGCTGAACAGCTATTGTGAATTTAACAGTATGCAATGGTGTGATTATTGTTACTGTTAGCCTGTTTTGAAACTCTGTTTTACTGTTATTATTTTTTTTTTCTGTTTTTTAAAAAAAAGGCTAAGTCACGGCTTGAGGGAGACATCAAGGAGGCACCAGCAAGAGGTGGTGTCCTTGGCCTGGGAGGACGTGGGCCAGTGTCCGCCTCGGGGGTTCCGGTTCCCAGCCCCGTTTTGTGTGCACGACACTTTTGTATTCTCTCACCTGTTACAGTGTGTTTATTAGTATTTGTGTCCAACTGCATTTCTTACGAAACAGGTTGTTTTAATATGTCTTTGTATTTTCAGCATTTAGTACCTTCCTGGCACTTAGGAGGTCCCGGTTAATGTTCCGTTGAGTAAATATTTGAGATAATATAATAAGCCCCGAGATGCAAATGATTGTATTTGAGGTTTTAATATCCTACAATCAAGAAGTGTCTAGGACTTTTTGTATTACTGAATTTTCCAGATTCCTTAGTATTGTAATCTTTGTTATTAGTAGTATCTTCATTTCTACGTTTTATTATATTTAAGCATATTATCAGTTCATTTACACGCATGATCTCTTTAAATGAATTAGGTACTACTGCCACTGGTTCTTTTGGTGATTCTAGGGTTTGAATGCAGGGCCTTCACACTGAGCTATCTCATCCCCCATTCTTTATAGTTTTTACTTAGAGACAGGGCCTTGCTAAGCTGCCCAGGCTTGGCTTGAATTTGTACCCTTCTGCCTCAGCCTCACAAAGTGGCCTGGTGTGTGTTTGTTCTTCCCCCCATCTCTATCCCTGTCTCTATCTCTATCTCTATCTCTATCTCTATCTCTATCTGTCCTTTTCTTCATAAATAGAAACCTAAGGTTTAGAGTTTAATTTATCTATGTCCATAATTTGGACTTTTGATCTCTTGTGCTACTTCTTCCACACTATAACACTTTCTACATATCATTAGACTTTTGAAACGTGTTATTTGTCATTTATTTTCCATAGTCAAGTTGATGGTCCTTTATATTGCTATATTAGTACTTCATTTATGTGTTTGTTTGGTTGCGTGGTTGTTGATTTTTTTTAATACGGTCTCACTGTGTAGTCAGGCTGGCCTTGACCTCACTGTGTAGCCCAGGCTGGCCTTTGAACTTGTAGCGATCCTCCTGCTTCAGCCTTCCTGGTGCTGGGAGCATAGGTGTGCGCCTCCATGCCTGACTCGTAGTAGTGTTTTAAAGCTGGTGAAGAGACCTCGGCTGTCAGTTCCACAGTCGCTGGAGCCATGGGGCAGGAGCCGTGGCGGGGCTGCCGAGGGTCCCCCAGCTAGCTGAGCGGGGTGGGCCCGGTGGGGTCTCTCCATCCGCTGCCCTACCACCCTTCCCCAGCTTTTACAATAGAAGAGGACTTGTGTTTCTTGGCCATTCCGAGAGTTAGCAGGAGCTTTGCTGTTACGTCATCCTGGACACGGGTGGTGAGGGGCGACGTGATGTGGGTGGAAACTGCAGCTCCTTTTTTTTTTTTTTTTAATAATTTT
>PVJX010027918.1:0-24387 GCA_004027295.1 Dolichotis patagonum
TGTCTACTTTACATGTTTTAACTTTGTAATTTGAACAACTATTTCCAAGAAGTCAGTATGTAATTAGTCAAGTAATAATTTCTTAGGTTTTATTGTTGTACTTTTCCTTTTTTCCTTGGAATACTGTATGGTTGCTACCCTTTATTCTGTTTTATTTTGTTTTGTTTTTTCCTCTTTAAATAAAATTATTAAAAAAAATTTATGTCTCTTACATTGCTTTCTTGTGACGCGCTTTGTTCTGTTTTATTGTGTTTAATTTTACTCTTTTGATATAACTGCATGTATATTTGAGTGTGTAAGATGGATGACCATATTGCTGTTTTTGTCAGATCGTGGAGAACTGTTAACAGTGTCACTGTTTGAATGTCTACTTTGCATGTTTTAACTTTGTAATTTGAACAGCTATTTCCAAGAAGTTGGTATGTCATTGGTCAAGTAATAATTTGTTAGTTTTTTTTTGTTGTTGTTGTTTTTTTCCTTTTTTTGTTGGAGTTCTATATTGTTGCTACCCTTTATTGTTTTTTTTTTCTGTTTAATAAAATTTAAAAAAATTTAAAAAAAAATTCAGTTGCAGGCATGCAAGGATGCCTCTGGTACCAAGACCCCAGCCTCCCAGCTAGCACCCCTGCACCTCATAGTAGAGGTGCTTCTCTCAGGCAGGACTTGCCTTCCCAGTGCCAACAGACTAGAGGTGCACCTTTGGATTTACAGAGTGCTCGTATTCTCATTTAAAAATGTATATTGATCTTAAAAAATAACCAATATAAAGCAATCTCCAAGATAAAACATGACAGGGAAAAAACCAAAACAAACAAATCAGTATGCATGACAGCAAGTATAAGGGACTATTTATGCTTTTTTTTTTTTTTTTGAAGCCCAAAGATTTTACACGCAAAGTATCCCTGGAAGTGTGCGTAAGAAATGACCAAAACGGCTGAGGATCATGGTTTCTAGGGAAGGGGGGAATGACTCAAGTGTTTCATTAGATACCCATTTATGTCCTTTGAGTTTTGTGCTATTTTTGTATTACCTATTAAGAACAATAGTGAATTTAAATTGAGAAAACAGTACTAAAAATCTACAGAGACCTATTTCTTTTCTGCAGTGCCAGGGATCACACTCAGGGCCTTACAGATGGTGCAGGCAAGAAGAGTTCCACCACTGAGCCTCCAACCTGAGACTTGATCCCTATTTCAGTTTCTTCCCCCCCTAACTCAGGGGAGAAAGGTAAAGTTTTCTGGTACATCTTTCCCCTTCCACATCCATGGTCGTGTCTTCAGGAGGGAGAGTCCAGAGTCTACAGGAAGGAGACGACAGGGTTATAAAGCCAGAGTCACACCTGTGATTCTGGGACAACCTATTCTGAAGCAATATTTTCTGGTAAATTAGAACGGTTATTTAAGAACTCTCCATGTGTTCCAATGTGTTTTCATTATGCAAATACATTTTTTAATAAAAGAAGTGCTTTTAAAAAGGGTACCTGTACATCTGTACCTTAAATGTGAGGGGGAAATGCCAAAAAAGGAGACAAGGTTTATACAGCAAAGCGTGTTGGACTGAATGTATTTCTCATATTTCATCCCACTTTGTATTGCTCAAGGAGACCAAACAATTTTTTAAAATCTTGATTTGCTACCAGACATTTAAAAGAGAGCAACAAGAAACATTATACTAATATTCAATATTTACCAAAGATAAACATGATGTCTATGTAGAAAAGAATTACATTCTTGTACATAAATTGACACAAGATGGTGCCTTGCCTTTATATCATAAATGTTCATTATGCTGAGTAACACTTCTTTCTTAGAGCAAAAATATCCAAAGAAATATGCAGCGTATTGAAATCTCTGGGTTTGGAGTTACTGCAGATAGCCACTATAGGGGGGAATTGGTGAGAAAGCGAAAGGAATGTTTTAGACAACTGGAGGCCTGATTTTGGGCGGTGCAGAAATTCCTCAAAGCAGAGATGGGCTTAGTGACAAGACAGTCACACCACTCTGGAGGTGGCTGCGCGGGCTCTACGTAATTGGTGTACTTATAAAAATTCTGGAATGAAGATATACTATCAGCACCAGCAGTTATTTATCCCAAGGCCCTGGTCAATTTTAGGACACAAGCATTAAGTACCGTAAGCTACACTTCTCTCGTCTCTGAGGCTATTGCTCTGTATGTTAAGCGTGCACATATTTCCCTCTGCTTCTTGTTCCCCTAGGTGCTGCCTCTCTAACCCCATTCAGCCCCTTCCCTTGTCCTACTGGACCAAATGGCAGCCTGGCATAAGGCGACTTCTGTAATTCAAAGTCCGGTTCACATATAGGAGATTCGGGTAACCACAAGCCCTTCAGTCACCCACGCAGAGGAACTGCTCGGCTTTGGTCTAAATGACTTACATTTTTCCTTGCCTGAATTAGCTGGTAATTGCATGTGGGCAGACTTAGCCAGACTGGTCTAAATGATCAATTAGAAGACAGAGAGGAGTTCCTTTCTTTAAAGTTCAAGGGTCTCCGCTGAAGAGCCCTACTTCCCAAGCGATGCTCATATGAGCCCGTGCCCAGCTCTCTGCGGTGCCCGAGTACATTGTACATTTGCCTAACGATAATGAATTGAGTACTTATTTTGCAGGAAAATATAGGGCATTTCCATTACATGCAATCAAGCAAAAAGGCTGCAAAATGTGTCACCACATTAATTCTAAACAGAATCTTTCCCAAATGTCACCGTGAATTCAGAGTATGGGGTTATTAGAAATCTGAAGGAATTAAGAGTAATTTTCATTTGTACAAAGGATTCGAGGGACATGACTCCTGCCACACACCCACTATTAATTGGGTTAAATTCGATTTGCCAATTTCAGTGTGAATCACCCAGCCCTGACCTGCCCTGCCCTCACGGTGAGCTCAGCGGCTCCGGTCTTCCTCGAAGATGCCAAGGGTGCACAGGCGCGGAGCATGTGCTGTGCGTAGCGGACCAGTTACTAACAAATAGGTTGTTCCAAGAGGACAAACAAATGCCAGCTCCTGGAAAGTCGCTCAGCCTACGAAGCTCAGTTTCCTCATCTGTTGGGATTAGAACACCAACTTCCACAGAGCCGTGAGAGTTAAGGAATTTGAATCCAGCAGGGCACTTAAGTGTGGTGGCTGGCACAGTTTATGCCCATGAATGGTCACTATGGTCTTTATTATTCTCATCTTCCGGGTACTCACTTGGCCTGAGCTTATTTCCAAACCCCACGGAGGGAAATCGGGGTCTGGCACCTGCACAAGGACAGCTTTCTTGGGTCATTGCTGGGTCAGTTCCTGGGGCCTGGGAGGGAGGATCAGCCCAGAGACTTATTGGTCACTTCCTTCCTGATTTCAGTTCCAATCCCCACTATCTCTGGGTTGCAAACACTGGGCTTGTGGGAGAGCACAGAGCAGGAACAAGCAAGGACAGGCGACTTGGGGGCTGGTCCAGTCTGCCTGCAGCGGGAGCCCAGGCCCTCACTCCACATTCCGGTACTTGGTGAAGAGGTTGTACAGCACTCGCAGCGTGGACTTCAGGTCACAGTTGACGATGTCTGAGGGGAAACAAAAACACCAAGTGCCTCAGTGGGGCCACACGCTCCAATGTTGGCAGCAATTCTCCCCATCCATCTGCCGCTCATCCCTGTCTGGCCAGCATGGTCCTGGGCTTGCCCTGGGCACCGGGGCAGGTGGGTGTGGAAGGATGGGCAGAGTCAGAGGATGGAGGAAGGAAGGGGCCAAAGTCTGGGGCACAGGGGAGTGGCCTGTCACTGTGATAAAGCAGATGCCCAGGCATGCAGGTGGCATCCTGGAAACAGCATGTCCAGATGAGGTGGCACTGCTGTGACTGCTCTGAGTCTTGTCTGTCCCAAAGGCTCCTGTCCCTCTGCCTCCAACTTTCACCAGGTGGCCGCCTGGACTCCAGGGTGGACAAGGTGGGTTGCTTCCGCCCCTCATGGTGGTGGGGGAGGAGGTGCGGGCGGGCTCGAGAGGGTGCCAGAACCCTCCATGCAGAGAAAGGGTGAGTGTCACATTAAGGACAGCCCAAGGTAGGTAGGTTAGAGGTGAGTCGGTTAGCAGTACTACAGGGAAGCGGGAGTTGTAGTGTGAGTTCCACTAGGTTTTTTCTGAGCTTTAGGGACTTCTTTCCTTCCTTCCCGGCAGTACCTGAATGGTGATGATATAATGGCACAGGAGCTTTACAGTAAAGCAGGGGGCAGAGTTACAGGTGAAGGGTTGGTCGGGTGCCTTGGATGGTTGTAAACAGACGAGTCTGGCTGGAGAGGGAGGGTGCAGGGCCTGCACCCTGAAAGCTCTGGCTGCCAAATTGTGGGGCTTGGGTGATTTTGTAGGTAAGAAGCTGGAAACTGGTGGCTGCCACTGAAACGTTTTGTACACACTCCTTTTATTCTATCTTTCCATCCCCCCAGGGTCACCACCTTCTCCAGCTCCGCTAACCCTCTGTTGGCGGCAATGCCTTCTCCTCCCCCACATGGTGCCGTCCCTGCTCTCATCTCACCTCATTCCCCTAGAGAACTAGAGTTAACACGCTAATAAAAGGAATTCTGTCCACCACTGTATTTAGGAATGCATATTTAGGTAGCAAAATTATAGCAAAATGCAAAAACAAAACAGTGGCTACCTTTATAGAAAAGGAGAGAATTGTGTAAAAAAGGGCGCAGAGTGACTTGGAAGGAGCAGGTATCGTTATTGTCCTTGACCTAGATGGTGGCTTGCCTGCTAATATTTCACTAATCTGTGTAATCATGTTTATGCATTTCTCTATGTATATTGCATTTTTCACAACAGAAATGATTTTTACAAGCATAATGGTGCTGGAGATCAGATGAGGGTATGACAAGGCAGCACACAGTCTGGGATTGGGAAGGAGCGGTCACACTGAGCCACTAGGAAGGAGGGGACTGGAGACTCTGGCCAGGCCCTGGTCTACAACAGCAAGGTTCTTTCAAGACCAGGCAGAGGGGGAGGCTGGTGGCCACCATGGCCACATGTAGCGAGGACTGGGCACCAGCTCTGCAAAGACAAGCTGGCTGGATCACAAGCTGGGAGCCCCGCCTCATAGCCACCTCTCTTGCTGACGGACTGCAGACTCCCAGGTTCCCAGCTTCCCTTTCTGCTGCCCCTGTGGTCCATTCACCCATGGCAGCCCCGCCCTGGGCCCTGGTCAGGGCTGAGCCTTGCTCCCTAGCCCTGCTTGTACCGAGCCACGAGGCCCACCCTGTGTCCTCTGGGCTGGTGCCTGTCTTCCCCTGACTTTTCTTAACTTTTATGCAAGTCCAAGATGAGGAAGTCACTCTAGGAAGCAACTGCTAGAAAGGCAGAAGGGGCAATGGGGAGCTCCCCATAGGTGTGAGTATGAAGAGGAAGACAGAGAGGCACTGGGCACGTGGTGGCAGGATCCCAGCTGGGCTCTTCATGCCCTCTCCAATTCCTTACCTACTGCAGCAAACCACTGGCCCGTGGGCGCACAGGATGCATACTGCGTCACTCTAGGATGACACTCCCGTGGACCATACCATGAACGGTGCCACTGGGCCCGTGCAACTCACAACCACTCCATGTAAGGTCCAGAAACCTCAATCGTGGCTTGCGCACTTAGTTGAAGATTGCAGATCTTTCTCATTAACAGACCTCTGTGTACAGCTATGCAGTGTGTGCACTGAACAATTGCAGAGGTCACCATCACCAGAGACTAGGCCCTAAGTCCATTGCTCCCTGCCATGACCACCACTCCAGGTCACAGGTACTGAGCATCATCAGTTTGTATCAGGACAGCCAATGGCTGGCCACCCAAGTAGTCCCAGGTGGACTAGGAGACCATGGGATCCTGAGCTCTCTTGGCAGAGGGGCTTGGGTTCCTGGAAATGTACTGTGACCCCACACTACACAGAGCCTGCTCAAAACTCTGCTTGAAGCCCCGGCCTAATAAATTGTGCAGTTAGCAGCTAGGACAGCTGACTACCCACATGCTACCTGGGGCTGCTCTCTGGGAAGTCAGGACTTTCGGGCCCTGGTCAGAGCCAATCAGTGTCTGGCAGGTTGGAGCCAAGGAGAGGCAAATTGGACCCAAGGTGATGCTAGGGGAAAACAGACTCTGGCCAAGGGGAGAAGATTCACTGCTCCTTGTGCCACTGACTAGGGTCTCCCTATGTCTCTTCCTCCCCTCCCCTCCTTTTCTCTCTTCTTGTCTTCTCTCCCTCTCCTCCCCCTCCCTTCTCTCCTCTTTCTTTTCTCCTCTCCTTTCATGTGGCACTAGGAACTGAACCAAGGCCTTTGTAATGAGCTACATACCCAGTCCTTCAAAAATGGCTTAAAAATGGCTTAAAAATGGCCCTGAAGCAAGGCCAGCAGATTGCTGTAGCTGCTGGTTTCAAACAGGAGCCTAAAGAGAATTCTTTCTGTGGTCTGTGGGCCATTTCAGAACTTTGGAAATGGAATGGTCAATTCATCAGAAAGAAATAGCATGTGAGTATGGCAGACTTTAGGAGGCCTGCAGGGGAGAGACCCTGGCGCCTCAGGACCTGCACCGTGCGATTGACTCGGGGTGCCGGGAGAACGAGGAGCTCATCCCCTCTCTGGGGGGCAGCTGAGAGTGTGGTAGACTTTCGGCAGCCTGAAGGAGAGAGACCCTGGTGCGTTGCGACCTGCACCGTGCAGTTGACTCGGGGTGCCGGGAGAACAAGGAACTCCTCCCCTCTCTGGGGGGTGGCTGTAATCCTCCTGGTGGGCAGGCTGAGAATCAGACATCTCATGTCGTCCTGTCCCATGTTCCCCCTCCCCCTTAGCAAGTGGGAGCCAGTTAACTACACATCTTGTGAAAAAATTGGCTATGGTATTTAGTATGAGCTCCCCATATGCAAAGATATGGACAACCATTTGGAAGAAAACAAGAGACAATATGACAGGTAGTGAAGATCCCTGGTTGTATAGCTTTGAAATTTATGCTTTCTTAAGTCCTGTTCTGTTCTGTTTTGTTGTGTTTAATTTTACCCCCTTTAAAATAAAATTAAAAAAAAATATATATATATAGGGAAAAGAAAGTGCTCTAAAGGATATAACAATGTATGTTTAAGTGTATAAGATCGACGACCACATTACTGTTTTTGTTGGATTGTTGAGCAGAACTGTTAATAGTCTCACTGTTTGAATGTCTACTTTGTGTGCTTTAATTTTGTAACTTGAACAACTATTTCCAATGACGATGGTATGTAACCTATCAAGTGGCGATTTCTTAGTGTTTTTGTTTTTGTTTTGTTGTTGTTATTATGGTTCTTTCATTTTTTTGCCTTTGGAATTCTGTATTGTTGCTACCCTTTTTGTGTCTTGTTTGGTTGTTTTCTTTTTTGTTTTTTCTCTTTAAATAAAATTTAAAGAGAAAAATTTTTAAAAATCTATAAAAACAAACTAAAAAAATGGCTTGAAATTTTAAGACAGGCTCTTGCTAAGGCACTAAGTTGCCCCAGCTAAGTTTGAACTTGCAGATGACCTGTCACAGCCTCCCACAATGCTGAATTTACAGGTGTGTGCCACCATGCGCAGGTCCATCTGAGAACTGTCCCAAGTTTTGGATATCATATTTTTGTGTTTTAAAAATATTTAAATTTTTATTGATATAATTATATATATATGTATGTATTTATGAGATAAATTGTGATATTTCCATTCGCTAATATATGGTAATGATCAAATCAGGGCAATAACACATCCATTGCCTTAAATATTTACCATCTCTTTGTGGTGAGAGTATGTAAAATTCTCTCTTGTAGCTACTTTGATTTATACAATAAAATATTGTTAACTGTACCTACCCAGCTGTAGCTATTTTGAGATACACAATATATTATTGCAAACTACATTCACCTGCTGGGGAATAGAGCATCAGAACCTGTTTCTCCTGTCCGACTCTAAAGTTCTGTACCTGATAACCAGCCTCCCACCATTCCTCCTCTCTCCAGCTTCTGGTAAGCCCTATTCTGTCCTCAGTTTCTATAAGACCCACATTTTAGATTCTATACATGATTCTATCTTTCTGTGCCTGGCTTATTTCACTTAGCATAGTGTCCTCCAAGCCAGTCCACACTGTCACAGGGGTGGGTTTTTGTTCTTTTAATGGTCTCCACTGGTGTATATGTGCCACATTTTCTTTGTCCATTCATTGGTTGATGGGTGTGCCCTTGTTTCCATTTCTCAGCCATTGGGAATAGTGCCACACTGACTGCAGGAGGGCAGGTGTCTCTTTGACATACTGATTTCATTTCTTGCATGGATATCCAGTAGTGGGATTACTGGATCACATGGCAGTTCTATTTTTAATTTTTTGAGGAACCTCCATACTGTTTTCTCTAATGGCTGTGACAATTTATATTCCTGCCAACAATGTATATGAGTCCTATCATGGGTATTCTTGGAATTTTCTCCTGGAATATTAGATCTCAAATGGTCCCCAGAGCCTTATGCATTTGGAAGGTGATGGAATCACAGGATGATATAGCTGATTTGCCTTTAGGAGGTAAGAGCTGGTCAAAAGAGGTGGGTCACCGCAGGCATGACCCGGAAGGGTTATCTCTCTCCCTGGCCCTCCCTTGACTCTCTGCTTCCTGATCTCATGATGGGAACTGCTCTTCCTCTGCTATGCTGCTTCTGCCTGGAACCAGCCAACAGCACAAGGTCTGAAATTTCTAAAATCTGAACCAAAGTAAACCTCTCCTGCTTTGGATTGCGGGTGTCCAGTATTTCATCCCAGCAACGAGGAAGTGACTGAGACACATGAACAAGCATAGCTGTGAGGAGAATGATGGGACTGCGGCATGTACTGATTTCCTATTACTGCAGTAAGAAAACGACGGCAAATTTGGTGGCCTAAAACAACACAAATTCACCATCTCACAGTTCTGAAGGTCGAAAATCCAAACTTGGTCTCTCTGGGCTAAAATCCAAGGTGTAGGCATGGCTGCATTCCTTCTGGAGGTGTTACTGAAGAATCCTTTGAACTTGCTTTTCCCAGTTCCTAGGGCCCTCTGCATTCTTTGGCTTATCACCCTGTGCTAGTCAGCCACGGCTGGGTGAGTCTCATCCGCTACCTCACTCTTGACTCTCTCGCTGTCCTCTTGCACTTAGAAGGAGTTGTGCTTAAGTTACCTGGATAATCTAGGATATCTTGAGATCATAAATTTAATATCTGTGAAGTTCCTTTTGCCATGCAAGGTAACATATGATCAGATTCCAAGAATTAGCATATATTTTAGGGAGATACTAGTTTGTCTGCCACATGGTGTATTAGAAATTTTCAACTGCATTAGATAAGGACAGTTTTCCGAAACAAGGGTATGAATTCACATTCACACCAGCAGTTACTGTTGCTCCACATCTTTCCTAACACTTGGTTGGGTCAAACTGACATTTTTGCCAGTGCTGGCTTCTGTACTCTTATCTCCTAGGGAACTGTGGAAGGGGAATTGACAGTTTCCTATTTTCAGCCACAGACCAGGTCCCCAGGTGAACTCACCACTGGGTCTACGCTGCCAACACCTGTCTGGCTTTTCAACATTGCCTGCCCTGGTCTGATCCTAACTATTACACTCCTCGCATTTTAGATATTCTACTGGGCTGCTGCTTATCCTGTGGAATTTAGTCCTTCCTAGTAGTAGAGTTCTGAGACCCAGCAGCCTGGCCCGGGCTATTAGCCACATCCGATGGAGTCCACTTGAGTGGTGCTAATGGGAGAGGCACATGCATTTGAAAACCTGTGCCCTAAATAAGAAGCTACTAGCTTCATGCTGGTATTTCAGCTGCTGCATTGGCTATAACCTTGATGCTGTCACCCTTGCCTTACACAAGTTAGAATACTAAAAGGTCATGAAGCCAGGGCGGCAGAAGTCATCTGAGCTGGAGATGCAAAATTTCTAGGGGATTTCAAGGCCTAAGAGAGCTCTGAAGTCAAAGAGCACAGCAAAGAATGCATTTTCCTGATCTTAAAAGCATTTTGCCACAAAAATGCATCCACCACAGGCAATCTGATGCAGAGACACCCTCAGAGGATGAGCCACGTTGGCACCTGTGTGATGTCTCAGCACTTACTGGGGACTTTGGCTGTCTAGGTGGAAGTCCAGATGCAGAGGGATGCTGGGACTCACTTTTCACCAGATCTGATTTCAAGACTCCCAGTTTCGTTTCTCCTTTACGCACTGGAAATTTTCAGCACGGGCACCATGCCCAGTGTAACAACAAACAAAGCAGATGTGTTTTTCCATTCACTTTGCTCGGGAAGTTTCATATGAAGCAGTTCAGTCATTGCACAAGAAACCTCATCTAGATGCTGAAATAGTCTTGTAGACTGACTGACACTGGGGAAAGCACCTGTCCTAAGGGAAACCAGTGCCTGACCATCGAACTGTCAGAGCGAGCATTTCCCATGAAGCAGCTGAAGAAAACAGCAGCCGAAGGGATAAACAGAACTCACCCTCTGTATCCTGCTGGAAGCAAGCTGCTCGTCCTCTCCCCACAGAAAGCCACAAGTCCATACTTAATAGCATTAGGGCAGCCACAGTGGCCTTGCTGGGGAGCCACAAATCATACTAGGGGTCCTCCCCTAAAAGTGACCAGGGGTTCAGGGCATAGTGGGAATGAATGAGAATAAGGGGTTGACCTTTGTTGGCTGGAGCTGACAGTCTCCAGGTAGGATTTAGGCTCACTCCTCCATCCCAATGCCCACCCAACTTCTTCCTCATCCTCATGCCCAAATGTCACCACTGTCATCGAACCATTCCTCACTGTCCTCAGGCAGAAGCAGCCCCACCTCCTCAATCCTCACAGCAGCCTCTTCTGTGGCTGCTGTCACAACAGTCACTCTGTTTGGGTGACTGGCACATCTTTTCTCCTCCCTGCTTGAGCCCTGAGGCCAGGGTGGAGGAGCTTAGAGCAGGGGGGTGTCACAGTGTACCTCTACTTGTCCCCTTTAAATGACCAGCAAAGTGTCAGCTCAAGGGCCAGTGGCTAGCCTGCTCGGTGCTCTAATTTGACATAAACACACAGGATCTGTGACACAATCCTGACTCACCAGCACTGGTGAAAGGAAATATTGCAGTCAGTGAGTAGTAGTGAAAATAAAGGTCTGTATTAAGAAGGTTACTGAGTGAGACGCACCCCTCTTCCCGAAGGCACACATACACCCAGGCTGAGCATGTGAGCATTTCCCCCCAGTCTTATATAGTCTGCCCTCTGTGGTTCACAGATTTAACCAACTGCAGCTCATAAATATTCAGGAGCAAATCTTACATCTATATGAACACACATGGCTTTTTTTGGTCATTGTACCCTAAATGATTCAGTATAATAACTGTCCACATAGCATTTACATTGTATTAGAAGCCACCTAGGGATGATTTAGAGTATATTGAGAATACGCACAGGTTACATGCAAAAACTATGCTGCTCTACACTAGGAACGCAAACATCTGTGGATTTTAGTACCTTGGTGATTCTTAGAATGGATCCTCCATGGATAGTGAGGTACTATTTGCAACCCAAACTCCGAAAATCAGGTTTTGTCCTCAGGCAGACTTGCAGCTGGCCAAGTTGCCCAGCTGTCTTAGAGGCTGAGTGCAGGGCTGCCTGACAGTCCCGAAGCCACCTGGGTGGACAACTTGGCACCCAAGAGAGAAGGCTCCAGGAAAGAAACTCTTCCCTCTGCTACAGAACCGCACCCTTTCCCTGCAGTCTGAACAATTGCGTGCAGGAAGAAGGCCTCCCCCTGTTGTCCTCAGCCCAGGAAAGAACAAAGTACCTTCTGGCCGTGGTTTTGGCTTTTCCAGTCCTCCATCTTGCATGAGCTCAAAGGCAAAGGAGACGTTCAAGACCTGGCAAGGGAGAGGTAGCACGTGTGTCATTTGTTGCACACTCAGCCTAGACCTCCAGGGGTGCTGCCTGGGGAGAAGAAGGAGCCCAGCACTGGAGCTGGAGGGGAGAGGCTAAGCTAAAAACAGGAGATCGTGGACACAGAAAAGGAAGGCCACACTGGGGCAGGCTTGCCCAGTCCGGCCTACTACCAGAGGAGCATTCTTCCTGTCTTGCCATGCTCCTCTATCAATGGCCAGGACTTCAAACTCGGAGATGACAGAGAAGCATTGAGGAACATGAGATGGTGACACATGTTCAAGAGGCAGATCTCTGCTTTGGACCAGCTGCCTCCTGTCATGCGAGCAGGATAGTGTGGCTGATGGGAGGCCATTAGAATACGGCTGGGCATGGGCCTGGGTTCTGACTGGCCTCGTGGCCACTGTGCCTGTCACCTCTGTGGGGAGAGGGGAGGCTGGCTGGGTACTCAACAGGAGCACAGGGACTAGGGGACCAGAGCAGCTTCTGAAGAAGGGGCGAGAGGGGCTGCTCATGGAATGAACCCTGCCTCAGCACTGGAGAGCTGGCAGAGGGTGCCAGGTCACAGTACGGGCTGGGCTCCCCTTGGTGCTTTCCACCCCGCCTTACCTTCTGTTCAAAGCTGTCTGGAGTCAGGAAGAAGCTGTGTAGGGGCACAAAGTAGCCCTCCAGGAGCCCCATGAGCAGCACCAGGTACACGCCATCTGCAAACTGTGGAGACAGCCACGTGACAGCACTGGCCTTCAGCCCAGCCCAGCTCCATCCAGGGGCCCATCCAGCTACCACGTCACCACCTCAAAGGCCGTCCCTCTCCTGCAATCTGCTCTGAGGCAGGGAGGTTGCTAACAGGAGCCACAAGCCCATGGCCCTGGGCCCCCTGATATTCATGGTCCGGGTATGGAGGCCAGAGTCAGGTCAAGCGTGATTCCTGTGCGTGGGAGCTCAGTCAGGGTGGTGGGGGAACTGCGGTGCAGGCAATGCGGCCACAGCGCTGAGGTGAAAACGGTCACCCTGGCCTCCTGAAAGTGTCAGACAGGCTCCTGGAGGAAGGGGATCCTGTCCACACAGGAAGGACGAGGAGGGGTGGTGGAGTCAGCTAGGGCGGGTACAGGAAGGAAAGGTGATGTTCAAGGTGAATGGCCCAAGGCTAGTGGGGCCACTTCCAGTTTTAGAAGAGAACACTGCTGTCCTAAAAGGCATGCTCTTTTCCTGTCTCACTTCCTCACTGCTTGAGAGGTAAATGTGGTGGGCCTCTGGGGTCCCAGCTCCAGCCTCATTATTTGCCAGCCCAGAGACTTGTAATTCTCTACACCTCCTTTTTCTTATCTGTAACATGGGCACGATGCAGTAGGGTATCTACGGGACTAAAGCAGCTAACACATGCAAAGTGCCTGAGAACTGCTTGACACGGGGGCAGCACTTAACAAACATTAACTCTTGCTATGACTGGGAAAACAACAAAGCAATCAGGACTCAGCCTCTGATCTCTTGCAGGCCAGAAGCACTGTGGCAGTATGAGAGCCCAGGCCCTTCCTGGACAGCAGAGCTACTGATGAGGCTGAAATGAGGCCGTGGGGGCTGGGGTGAACGTGCGTTGAAAACGGTCAGTGCTCTAGGTGTGGAGGAGACCGGAGAGGCCGGAGGTCAGTGCACATCTGAAGTTCTAGACCCTTTTAGAGGAGGCTGGGCCACCATTGTGGCCGCTAACACTAGTTGCTGAGTTCACAAGAGGCCAAATGTCCCAGCCTCAGCTCGGGAAGATTAAAGGACCTAGACAGAAGGGCTGGGCCCAGTGTGTGTTTGCTGAGCTTTCGTGGGGTGACAGGCTGGGGGCTGTGGCTAATGCCATGACCTGAGCCAGCACCTCCCTGCCTCCCTGGGGCCCTTGAGTGGGTAGGGCCTGTGCATGACTCATCTCACGCCACCCAGGGTGGACACAGGAGAGCGGAACTCGGACTCTGTTGAAATCAACACCCTCCTGCTAGGCAACTGGCTGTGGCCAGAATAGGGTGAGAACAAAGGAATCCCATCTAAGAGCCCAGGAGGGACCTTGGGTCAGGGGCAGGTGACTCAGCACCCCAAGGCCAGCCAGACTGCTCCCCACCTGCTATGGCTAGTTCTGCCCAGTGGGTGGGAAGAGCAGGCGACACCCACAGTACTGGAGCACCAGGGATTGACTCCCCTTGAACACTGAGGGGAAACTTCAGAGCCCACTTGAGCCCTGCCCAGGAAACTTCTTTCCAGAATGTTCCTTATTTCCCAAAAGAGTGTATGAAGCTCATTCCAGACACATAAGGGGACAACTTGGGGAGAGATCCTGTGACTGCCTTTACCAAAGATGAGTGGCACCCATGTACTTGGAAGAAAACAGAAATTCAGCCAGAATGAGAGGACGTGGGAGTCGGGGTACAGGTGTCAGGGAGTAGTCACCAGGGCTGGAGATGTAGCTCAGTGGTAGAGCATTTGGTGAGAATGTGTGAAGACCTGGGTTCAATCCCAGGAATACACACAATTGTTAAGCATAACTATAGATATGAACAGAAAAGGGGTTCTGTAGTAGGTTCTAGTCAGGAAGTGGAGTGACAGTCACCTTTATAAGGCCACCCCCAGTAATGGGGCTGGCGGGGACAAATGCCATCACACAGTGTCACCAGAGGAGGGCTGTTACTGAAACCTCATCATGAGGACAGAAACCAGGGGGCGTTCTATAAACCAACGGGCCAGCATCCTGCCAGCAAGGCAGAGCTGTTCTAGATTAAAGAGATGTGGCAACCAAAGCAGGGCAGGAGGAGGATGGGGCAGCAGGCACAACAGGCAGAGAGTGTTTTCTCCAACCACGTAATGCAGCTGTTTCAGTTGGTCAAAAACAGCCACAGCTAGGCGTGGCACATGCATGTAACCTCAGCTTCTCAGGAGGCAGAGGCAGGAGACTCAGAAGTTCAATGTCGCAACATATCGAAAATTCATATAATTCAACAAACAGGTTGCATCGATGTCAACTGCCTCCATTGGATAATCATGCTTTGATTGTCTAAGAGACTATAATTTATTCTTTATCGGTACCAGGGATTGAACTCACGACCTTGCAAGGCAGGCGTTTATGCCGCTGAGCTAAATCCCCAGCGATTATATTTATTCTTAAGCGATGTAGGTGAAATATTTACGGATGAAGTGGGGGTATGGCCAAACACTGACACTGAAGCATATGCAGGTGTTTCTGCAGCTTTTCAATACCAACAGCTGGGGAAGATCCAGAGCGGGATTCCAGCCAGTGCAGCCCTGCGAGCTTTCTAGGCTCGAGCCCCATGCCTGTACCCTCAGGACAGACAGCTGGGTCTGGGCGGTGCACACCCTCCTGGCCCTCAGGGTCAGTGCGCAGCCACCCACCTGGGTTTCCAGTTCCGTGACCTCCAGGTTCAGTTTATTCAGGTGCTTGTTCACGAATGTGATGAGCGTCTGAAAGAAGCACAGGGCGCGGAGGAGATTGCAGGGCGAGCCACACAGGAGGTGGCCCTGGGAGCCCGTGAGGACCAGCAGCAAAGACCTGGGAATCTCGGGGGAGGTGTGGGCTTCTGCCTTGGTGTCCCACATGGTGCAGGGGAGAGAGGGACAGGGAAGAGCCAAGAGGCAGGGTGACAGGTGGGAAGTCTGAGCCCAGGGTTGGTGGCCAAAGAAGATAAATGATCGGCTGGGTCCTTCCTCCCAGTCCCTTCTTTGGTGGTGCAACTGTCTGTACCCAGGGACGGGGCAGTGCTGTGTGAGGAGCAGGGCAGGCGGCTGAGGTCAGGCCGGTGGACGGCGAGGTGGGCACTGATGGGTGAGGAAGGGGACTGGGTGACGTGCTGCTGAGAGTGGACAGGTGAGTGGACACTGGGGAAGCCCATGTCTGCAGGGACAGCTTGTCCTAATGTCCTGCTGTACCCCACCACCCTCACTCCCTCAAGGCACCTCCTCGTACCTTTTTCACTACATTGAGTTTGTCTGGTGCGTGGTCAAACAAGGTGTCGAAAGCATCGCGTTCTGAAAGAGGGGAACATCGTAACGTGGAGTGCGCAGGGTGGGCTCACAGTGCAAACACCCGGTACTTCCAGACCCTGAGCCTTTAAAACCACATGTGCAGGGGCTGGGGATTTAGCTCAGTGGCATAAGCCCCTGCCTGGCAAGTGCAAGGTTGTGAGTTTGATCCCCAGTACCACAAACAACAACAACAACAAACAAACAAAAAAACCCCACATGTGCAGCTACTGTGGAGAATGCTTTGGGGAACAGTGGGGGCTGGGAACTTCGCACTCCGGGATTGGGCTGAGCTGAACTGGGGGCATTTGTCAGGGGTGTGACCCAGGATAGGTCCTTTGTCCTCACTGTGGCTACTCTATCATGACACAGTCGTAGTTCTAAAGTGCCCCTGACATCCTTTGGAGGCAGACGGTTACTTGAATATCCAATCACATCACCCCCCAATTTTCTAAAACAGGAAAACCAAGGCAAATACCCTAGCCGAAGGCATAGACATGAGGGCAGGAACTCAGTGAGCTCCCGGAAAGAATATGAGCATTTTCTCCTCCAGGACCTGGGTCATGTCAACAATTCTTGTGCCTCGGTTTCCTCTGAAAGCATCATTTGAAAAGTGCATTTCCCCCAGGTTTGTCATGAGACATGTGCTCAGGCTCTGTAAACTCCGACATGCTTTACCAATGTGCACTGTTTTTAGTACGATTAAACCATTTCAAAATATTAGCTGTAGTGAACATCAGGCTACCAGGACGGCTGGGTCACTCTCCCTGCTGGGGTGCTGAGAACATGCACAGCAGCCATGGTCTCAGAATCAAGGGGTGAGGAGTGGAGGGGACCTGAGGCGGGGTCAGGGAGGTCTCCAGCCTGAGGGCACGGATGCCCATCAGGTGTCAGACAGCTTCATCTGGAACTGGGCCTTTCTGCTCACTGCAGGTATTGTGACAGAGTCATGGTTCTAAAGTGTCTCTGAAGCTTTTTGGGGGTACAGGGTTATCTGAATATCCAATCGCTTCACTCTCTAATTTTTAAAAAGAGGAAAGCCAAGATAGTCACACCAATGGGCAAAGCAGACTGCTAGATCTTTGATAGTCATGGACCCTAGAAAGTCCAAAGTCCTAGGGAAGGGAGAGATGGGAGTGGTGATGAGGGAAGGGGGAGCAGGGAGAGGGGACAGTCCCTGAGTATGTCCAGGCACCTCCTTCTGTATCTCTACAACATGCACAGGGCAAACTGGCCCTTTGAGCACCAGGACAGTGCAGATGTAGCAAGCCCTTATTTCCCACCAGGCAGCTGTCCCCTATGACCCAGCCAGCAGTGTCACCAGGCTGGCGCCATCACACAGCCAGGCAGCACGCTGAGTGCCTGCTCTCCCCAGCTGCTGCAGGATTACCCAGCACCCGCACGGTGCAGTGACAGGTGACAGACGCCTGCAACTCACCGTGCCTTCCGGAAAGAGCCCTGGAAGAAAAGAAAGAAAGCAATGTGACTATCTGTGACAGGACCCTCTGTCCTGGCTAGGAGCCCCCTCCACCCTGCCTGCCACCAGCCTGTCCTTGGACAAGGAGCTCAAAAGCCTCCTTTCATTGACATTTTAGCGTGTGCTGTCTCCAATTACTGTGACTTCACTATATCGCCACCTTTTTCTCCCTCTGCCACACTAGGATTAACACACAGTCTGGCATAGAGATGTTTAATGATTTTTTCTTTTTTGGTATTAAATAAAAACACATTATTGCTTGCATTTAAGAAAGAATATTGGATGTGGGCCGAGGAGTCCAAACCAGAGAATTAGGATTCTTTGGAGCAGAGATCAAGCAACCCCACCCAAGTGGAGCTTCCCTGCCCAGGTTGCTATTAGCAACTGCCTGGGGAGGTCAGCTTTGTGTCTGTCCATCCTGTGATGTTCCCAGGCTGCCCTTGCCAGATGCTGGATAGGTTTCTCCCAAGTGGGCAGGAATGGAACCACCCTTGTACTCGAGAAGGGTAAAATCTTAGTAGCACAAACACAGAAAATGGATCACTTTGTTACTTAGTTTTAAATCCCGCTGAAGCGCTTATTCAATCAGTTTATTTTCTCTGTATAACCTAGGTCTGGACAAGGTATTGAACTTTCCCAGACTGCAGGTTGTTTGGTCTCTAAAGTTAGGATGATGACTGTAGATGCCTCAGTTGGATGCTGTGAAGGCCTAAAAAGGATGAGTGAGTAGCAGTGAGTAGTCAAAACATGTCCTTTTTTCCCCTTCAGCATCTTTTTGGTTCTCATGATTCTTACAATATTGGTTTAGCCATCTGTACACCAATCACCTGCTAAATGATAACTAGCAGATAGAACCCTGGGAAGAATCATGACCTTAGAGTTAACTGTTAGATAGACAAAGGATACCGTAATCCTTATTCAGCCCTGGGTGATGGGGCTCTGAGGGTGTAATCATTGCTTTACATGTTTAAAACAAGTATCAGTAGATACAAAAGCCCTTGAAATTCATGCTGTGTTGCCACCCATTTTAATTCCTTGTGGCAGAGATGGTACAGAGCAGGGGCATAGAAAGCATGATATGTGGCCAAGAGATGGTGCTGGAATTGGAAGCCTTACACCCCTTGATTCAGGAGATTCCCCCAGCCATGCTCCTCTCTGGTCTGTCTTCCTCCTGTTACGAGATCAATGACTAGACACCAACAAGCATGACGTGAGGTTGGGAGGGATGGGACAGGACACCAAGGAATTCTCTGAGGAATAACCGGTTTAGTCCCAGCAAGCCTGCCTCAGGGCAGCTCTGCTCCCAGCCAGGGCCAAGATTTGGTGTACCCTGTGGGTCACATGATACCCCAAGTCACCAAGACTGACCCTGTGAGCAGGTTATTTGATGGCATCTCCATAGCCATAAACGGGGGATCTTGGAAGGACCATCCACTTTGCTGTCCCCCTATGCTTGGACTGAAATGCCCAACTCCAACTCCGGAAATCTTTTTTTTTGGTACCGGGGATTGAACTCATGACCTCGCGCTTGCCAGGCAGGCACTTATGCCGCTGAGCTAAATCCCCGGCATCTGGAAATCTTTTTAAGATACATCCATGGTGTAGACAGAGTCCCAGACTTTTGTCAGCCATGGCTGGAGGTGGGGGGAGTTTTCTAACGACAGCAAGGCTAGGAGTGGATCAGCTGTGACGGGAATCCTCACCCTTTCTCTGGGTTAGGACGTGCTCTTCACTCAAAGATAAGCACACTGAGGCCGACAGCCTCAGGGACTTAAGGCAGGCTAACTTACAGGAAGGTCCTTGTTCTTTCCACTGTGCTGGCTCTTATTCAGGAGGGACAGAGGAGAAAGCAGGGTGGACCTGGAAGACTGGAAAGTCACCTTGCCTGGTTTTGTGTGAGGCCTGAGCTCAGAGCCTGCCCCAAAATCTCAAATCCACACACCAACCTGCTCTGTCTGCCTAACGACAAAACTCTGGTTCTCCACAGTAAGCCCTTTATATGTCCTGATACTCTAATTTCTAGAGGTAATGGGAAAAGAAAACACCTCCAACCAACAAAAACCAAAAGACAGCTCTAAGGTAGAGAGGGGATTTCTGGGTCATGGCACGTGATCAAATAAATCAGATTCAGAAAAGGAAGAAAGAGTCCTTTTGAAGGTTAACAATTTAAATTCCAGCCCATGTTTACGGCATGACGATTTCATGCTGGTTGGCTTTTTTGGGCATGCTTTTTTCCTGGAGTGCCACAAAATTAGAATTTTTCAATCATGGTTAATTCCCCTCTCCCCACTTCCCCACCCAAGTTTGTACCTTAAGCATTGAGAGGCATGTTTTGAATGCATGGAAAAGGCTAAACTCTAATCATTGGCTGCAGTCTAATCCCTCCTGCAATCCCAATAAATGAAAACTAAATATCAGCAAATGGATGAATTTCAGAGAAACATCTGTGTTCCATTACAGACTCGCTGGCAACAATAGTGTTGACATACTCTGTGTTACCAGTTATTTCCTCTTGGATTTGCCGAGACTGGAGGATTCCTTCTCGTTTCTGAAATGGGGGTGGGGAGAGGGGTTGGGAGGAAAAGAGAAAAAAAATGTTTTAGAAAAATACAGAAAAGCTGATTAGCATTCCTGACATTGAGAAAGTTACCAGCGTGTAGTTAAGAAATGTACCCAGCAAGAAGCAAAACATCAGCCCTGAGTTTTGGGGGCCTGGACTGTACCATTAGGACTTAAGTGCAGAGTGTGCAGTCCAAAGAAGTAGGCTGTTTCTTGGACAGTGAGTCTCTCCTTGCTTTATTGGAAGACACTGTGCTGGAAGCAACTGCTTGCCTCCTGGAGTAATCCAGTCAACCGAATGGAAACGAAGGCCAGGGTGCGCCTGCCCTCCAGCTGGGGCTACGGAGGGAGGCTGAGAAACACTTTTAACTGGGGGGTTGGATGCGGGAACTGAGGCCAACTTGGAGAATTCAGACACAGGCAAAGGGATTTTATTTTATTTTTTCCTTTTTCTTTAGTTTTCAACTGATAAATACAGGAGCTTTCAAGTAAGTAGTACAATCCTCACTTATATACCTGCCTAGCCAGCTGTCTTTCCATCACCTGTCCATCCCTCTCCCATCCATTCATCCCTTCTTCTTTATCTCATTCACCAGCACCTTCTAAGTACAAGGCCCTGTGCTGAATTGGAACAAATACTGGGGAGCATATGACATGGCTGCAGGCAGAGATGAAGTCAGCCTGGGAGAATGGTTTCCCCTAAACCGCCCTAGTTTGTGCCTGATGTCCTGGCTTCATGATTACTAGAATCTTTCTCTCTCTCTAGTGTTGTAGGTAATAATGATGTGGTCACTCTCTGCAAAGAGGATATGCTGGACACAGGACAGGTGTGCACTTGGAAGGGACAGGGAGACCTTCCAAGGGGATGGGGTGCTGGAGTAGGAATTTTGAGGGAAACTAGGAAGTGACCCTGGCCAAAAGGCAGGCTCAGGAAAGCACGACTGTGCATGAGGCCGTCTGGAGGGAAGGTGGCTGCCATTAGTCCAGGGGTATTCCTGAGCGCCAAGTGGGAGGGCGGTGCCCTCATCGTGTGGGCATGAGGGACAACAAAAGAGCACTGGGGTCTGGAAGCCTTTCTGATGGGTGCCAGCGAGGAGGCCCACTCCATCAGGTCCCCACTGAGCCAGCCCCAGGCACTTACAGGGCAGTCTGTGCTTGGCACCCAGATGGATGAGAGGATAAACTCATCTTCCCAAGGCTGAGATCAGTGTGACCGCAGGGGCCTCTGAGTGAGGCGCCGCTGAAATGCTGAAGCCTTGAGAAGCTTTCGGAAGCCTGCAACTCAAATGTCCAGCAACGGCCCCTCACATCCCCAAGAGCCAGAGACGTGCGCACCCTTACCACACACACCCAGAAGGAAAGGCAGAGCGGGGTAAGGCGAAGCCTGCTGGGACTACATGAGGAGTGCATTACCAAGGCAAAAAAGAAACAGAGGGAGAAAGACATTTAAAGGGCACCAGGTGAAGACAAATCAGGACTTTGGTTTTAAAACATTTCAAATTTTATACATGGGGTTAATGGAATCCTTGTCTCATGAGGCCATTCACACACATAAAGCCTCATCTTCAAGTTCATGAAGAAGTAAATCCTTGTGTAAGGAATGGAAAAGAAACTTGGGTTCAAGAGCCCTGCACAAGGCATCCTGACTCCCCAGATCATTGTTTGTGCCCTAGAGAGTTCTTTCTACAGTTCCCTTGTGACTTCCTGCCAGTTTGGGGTGCTGCTTCTGCGTTTGTTCATCTGAGAAAGCAAAACACCCCGTAACACCCAACGCACACTGACACCACTTTACGTAGCACACCCTCCTTCCCCCCATCCTCATGCTAACAGAGCTGCCTGCAGTTTAGAGGAGCCAACAGCAGCCTTCTGCTGGCTTGAAACTGAACTCAAAATAAGGCACGGTATAGGGGCTTGCAGTGACCACTGCTTCGAAATAGCCCCGCATCTTTCCGATCAAATCTTTAATCCATTTTAAAATTTTTGTCTGTAGAATTCCAACAGGTGTATTGTAGGATGTCTATCAGACAGCTGTTTGTTCAAGCTGATAAGAAAAACACTAAGATGTTCAATAAATTACTGAATAAAGAATCAAAATGGACTATCAGAAAAGAGATGCTAGGGGCTGGGGATTTAGCTTAGCGGCACAAGCGCCTGCCTGGCAAGTATGAGGTTATGAGTTCGATCCCTGGTAGCAAAAAAAAAAAAAAAAGCTATAAAAAGTTACTTTGCATAAAAGCATTTTTTTCCATGGGCAATGGGAAGGCTATGTCTGTGTGTTTACTCATGGAAACAATTTAAAACATTTTTCAGTATTAGTGATAATTAGTATTTTTCTGTATTAGTGATAAAGTATTCTTTCATGAGCTGCTCCAGGATTTTTTTTTTAACAGACTACTTTTTAATAGCAGTTCCTGGTCCACAGTACTTTGGAAGGAAACAGTACACCTTTCACTAAGGAAACTGCACTGACACGTCACTGTCACTCGAAGAAGCCTGTGCTTTATGTTAGGGCTCGCCCCCGGTGGCGCACGGTCTGGCTTTGGACAAAGCTATCTGCCACCGTAGTACTGTATTCAACAGTTCCATTGCTCCAGAAATCCCCAGTGCTGTACCTATTCATCCTTCCCTCCTGGATGACAGTTTTACAAAATGTAACTGCATGGATTCACCTATCATTGGCTGGGAAGACCAACAAAACAGCGAAGGCCTGGGTTTTTTAGGAAGATGCCACACATCCACCGCATCCGTAAAGGTGAGCAACGTGCCTGACATATGTGAAGGCTCGGTAATTGCAGACAGTTCAGACCTTTGATTCTGAGCTTTGTAGTTTCACACGGTCTGCCCACTGCCCTCTCTGCTTCCTGTTTGTATTCTGGGCCAGCATGTCATCTTCCAGTCATAGCCCCTCTGTGGTTAGCAGAGTTAAGGATGCAGACGGTGTAAAAGAAATACTTTTTCACTAGGGCTCGACTGATCAATCAGTTGAGAGCGTGTCGTGTCCTCCCCGCCCCCCATTAAGATCTGATCCCTGAAAGCTCGGCTCCAAGTCCTCTTGGCCTGGAAAGTGGCCTGGCCAGATCAGGCAAAGTTTATGAGCCCTCAGGGCTTTCCCTCTCCCAGGGAAGGCAGAACCGCTGTCTCCTCCTCTATTCCAGAACCCTGGACAGCCCTGGAGAGCCAGGGAGCTGCTGGTACGGAGACTCTCCCTTGCTGCATGTTTATTTGGAAAAGCTTAGAAACAAGCAAACAAGATGATGACCTTTCGCTAAATGGGCATAAAGCTGGAAAATAAAATTGCATTTGAGCATTTAATGGGGTTAGGAGCAGAGTGAGATAGTCATGGGGATGGAGAACACCCTCATTGTGGAAATTACACAGCCCTATGTGAATGGAAATTCCATCCAACAATCTGGAAACATTGACTTGAGTCCCAGCTGTGATTTGCCGGGTGGGTGTGCAGCAGCAGCAGTGCCTCCAATCCAGGCACTGTCGGTGGGGGTCTCTCTCTCTCTCATGCACGTGTGCGCACACACACACATACTCCCCTACATGTACATATAGCTACCCCCAATACCAGTGCATTATTTGTTAATCTCCCAAATTATGACTCTCCACAGCTTACAGGGTGCCCTGCACACTCCTATATACAAACACATGTGCACACACATACACAGATACACAATTTTCCTCCTAACCCCACTAGTCACACCTCACAAATATACAACACACCTTCCCCTATACACTGCATGACCTCCCAACAAAAACTCTTAAGTTCCAGGCACAACAAAGCTATGTGGTGCACAAGCACACACCTTCCCATCCGTCACACACCGGCCAGGGATAAGCCAGTACTCATCAGAAAGCTGGTTCACATGCCTCTGACTCACAGCACATCTAAGTACAGTCAGCATTCACTCAGCTGTCCTCCCAACAGTCTACTCTAAGCTTCTCAACTGTCACAGGAACTCAGGATCCACAATACCGTAATGGCGCAGATGTTAGCAGTGGTGACCCTCTTACCTGGACCACAACCACTTGGATGGAAACATGGTCTGGGAGTCGGATTGGTGCCCGGAAATACTGAGACAGAGCAACCAGCAGATGCAAGATGGCTACCAGGCTCTTGGCATGAACAGCTGAAAGGGAAGAGGATTTTAAAATTAGAGCATCTTCTGCTAGATGCTAGGCAATATAAGCAGATTTTCAAAATGGGGTGGTACCAGACCCAGTGCCCCTTTATTCCACCCTGAAGGTCAGGGGATCCCCTTCATCATCATGCAGCTCCTCCTGGGACCTCTCACTTCTCAGCCAGGTCTCATAGAGTGCTTCTTGAGTCCTTTTATTGTTGGACTTCCAATAGGGAATCCCAGGTTCTCATCAGAACCCTGACATCTGCTGAGTTCTGAGCTGGGACCACTGCCCAAGCCCCAGACCCCTGGC
>PVJX010027919.1:0-14354 GCA_004027295.1 Dolichotis patagonum
GCGGGAATGTAGGCTGGTACAACCACTGTAGAAATCAGTATGGAGATTCCTCAAAAAACTAGGACTAGAAGTTCCATTCGATCCAGTTATTCCCCTTATTAGTACCTTCCCAAAAGAATTCAAAGCATCATACCACAGCAATATATGCACACCCATGTTTATAGTGGTGCAGTTTATAATAGCTAAATCTTGAAAACACCCCAAGTGCCTATCAACTGATAAATGGATAAAGAAGATCTGGTTTTTTATACAATAGAGTAATACTCAGCCATAAAGAAAGGTAAGTTTAAGACATTTCTAGCTAAATGGCTGCACCTTGAGACCGTATTAAGTGAAATTAATCAGACATACATATGTAAATACCACATTACTGCTGTGGTGTGAGAAACCAAAAGTATAAGAACCAAAATGTACAACAGATATTGTGAAGTAGAAAGAAAATGTTCAAACGGAAAGGGAGACTAGGGAGGAGAGGAAGGGGAAAGGAAGGGAAAAGAAAAAAATTAGAAAAGAAGGAAAATATAGAAACAAAGCTTTTTTAAATAAGGAGGGGGAAAAAGTTTGAAGGGCAGGTAAGGGGAATGGGAAAAAAATCAACTTATATATCATGTACAAGTACAAATTCCCTAGGATGAATGGGATCGTTATATATACCTAAAATGTACCAATAAAGTTAATTACTTAAAAAAACAATAAAAGTAAAAAAAATTGTTAGTGAAATATGGTGGCTCACACCTGTAATTCCAGCACTTGTGAGCCTGCAACAGGAGGCTAGCCATAAGTTGGTGGTCAGCCTGGGCTACATAGTGAGGTCAAGGCCAGCGTCAAATACATAGTGAGACCTTGTCTCAAAAAAGAAAATTCAGGTCCAGGAATATAACTAGTGACATAGCACCTGCTTGGCAAATGAAAGGTCTTGAGTTCAATTCCAGGTACCAAAAAAAAAAAAAAAAGAAAGAAGAAAATTTAAATGCTGGGAATGTAGCTCAATACCAATGCCCTGTATTCAATCCCCAATACCACAAAAAAGACTATTATCTCGCATTTGCACGGCAGTCTATGATTTACAAAGTGCTTTCACATACATTATTTCTCTTGATATTCCTAACAGACCCACAAGTTAGGGCAGGTATTATGATTTTTAACAATGAATATACACTTAAATAAAGAATATGCATACAATTCCTTGAAATATTCAGATAAATTACTAAACTTTATCAGTTGTTTCAAAAAGGAGTTCTAAGATAGCAAGTGAAGAAATTGAAATGATGAATGTATTAGGATTACCAGTACTGCTACATGTAGTAGGTAATGAAAACATGGAGAAAGGGACTCTAAATAACAGTTGTTGAAGTAGCTTTTAGAGCTGCTATACTGCATAACTCCTTTACATAATTTTTATAGGTTATGACTGCTGCCCCCTGGATTTGCTTAACACAATAGCCCTAGTTGAAATAAAGTAAGCCAATCTGCAGAGCAGGCTCTACTGGTAGATCTGGAAACCTCACCTCCATGGCCTCCTAATTGGTTTCCTAAAACTATCTTCTCCTACATGCTATAAGCCTCTGTCATATGTCCCAGCTGAGATTCTCTGTAAGAAGGGTAGAACAACACAGCCAGCAACTAATTCTCAAGAAATGTATTGTCCCAATCACAATATTCTGATTTTAAAGTAAGATCTTCCTTATAATAAGGGTAGAGATCATCATAACAAAAAATAGGGAGCAAAGAAAGGTGGTCTTTTGGGATTGTTTCTATTCAGTGGAAAAACTCTTTAAACAATGATAGAATAGCTGGGCATGGTGGCACAGCCTTGTAATCCAGCACTTGGGAGGCTAAGGCAGGAGGATCACTGGGAGTTCAAGGGCAGCTTTGGGCTGCATAGCAAGTTAAAGGGCAGCCTGAACTGCATAGCGAGACCCTGTCTAAAAAAGCCAAAATAATTTTTAAAAGACAAGGTAATACTATCATACCTTCTTAGAGTATAATTATACTTACATTAAATCCAAAGGCAACAAAAGAGAAAATGCAAGCCATAACATTTATTCATTTGGCAATCTACTCATGCCTTAAGCCATGTTAAAACAACACAAAGATTATAAACAATGCTTATTTCATAAACTTCCAACAAAACTGTGCTTAGCTATAACACAAAACTGGGACACAACTGTTCTTCATTATAGAAGATAATCGAAAATTGACCAGATGCTTCAAAGTAGAACAAAAATTACAACAGCCACTAAAGGACTGTGGTACAACACATGCCTAGCATGCATGAGGCTCCAGGTTTGATACCCAGCATCTCTAAATGAGTAAACAAACAAATCGATCATAGGTGATTCTCAAATGGCCATGTCAGTTACCCACAGCTAAATTTCTCTTCTTCATATTTAGGTAAGGGAAATACACCACTATCACAGAATCACAATTAGACATGAAGGCTAGGCTAGTACTATTTTGCCTAAAGACATTGCTGTTGGTTCCTTACCAACCAACATAGAACGAATGTCTTTCCCTTTATTTGCCTAATCTACTTTTCCTGACCTCACTTTGGACTTCTAAATGGCACTTCATGAGTATACTGCTTAACCTCTCCAATGTCACTTGATAATCCTACCCACTTGGCATACATTATCATTTTATTGCTCATAAAGTTGTATCACTGAGAAAACAGCATGAAATTCTAAACCTAACAGACATATTAGAGCAGGGCATGATGGCACATGCCTATTATTCCAGCATTCTGAGAGGCTGAGGCAACAAGATCACAAATGTCAGTCCATCTGGTCAATTTAGTGATCCTCTGTCTCAAAATTTAAAAAGGCTGATGATGTAGTTCAGTGCAAAGTAACTAGATTCAATCCCCAGTACCATAAGAAGAGGAAGACAGGGGGGAGGTCAGAGAAAAGAAACAAATTAGACATGAGATCAAACCAAAGCAGTATGGCTCCAAAGGCCATTTTTCTAACCATCTCCAAAACACTAAATTCAAAGGACTTTAACACAGACTTAACCAGTTCTTCAAAGCATTAGATGGCCCACATTTATCATTTTCAATGCTCTTCCCCAATATAAAATCTCTACTACAATCAGGCAAGTTCCACCACTTCCATCAAAAAAAAAATCACGTAAATAATCCTAGTCATTTTTTTAAATTTCAAATACCTTATAATCAGTATGATAGTTTACTATCTATTTTCTCTATAATTATACTGTTGTAGAATTTTTTCTGTAGAGCCCAGGATCTAGCTCAGCGGCCTACCTGGCAAGCACAAGGTCATGAGTTGGATCCCTGGTACCAAAAAAAGAGAAAAATTAGAATTATTTCTCTGGTTAGGCATCACAGTATATGCATTATACTTCTTTGCATATCTGCCATGTCCTAGGTAAACACTGGATACATAATAAGCACAGGATAAATATATACTAGTTGGAGTACTGATGTGCTTCATAAAAATAACATTTATACATACCTTTGTGAGAATGTAGCTATTTTGCAGACTAGGTTAGACATAAATAAGGTTTCTTTCCCTTGCTGACATTTTATATTTCATAATGCATTGAGCAAAGCTATGGTTCAGCATTTTGAAATTAGGGAAACAACCTGGAAAATCTTGATGTCCCAGAGTCTGTGGCTTGGTAATTAATTATACAAGCAGATTGTTATGAGTTTTCTTGGTGGAGAAGCAAAAATGACTACATCTTCATAATATGATTTCCTAAATGTAATAATGAGTTGTGACATGTCATTTGGCATATTGTAGGAATATTATAGGCTACTAAGCCTCCCAATCTGAGGTTTCTATTTTTTGTGGTATAATTTAGAAGTCAAATATTGCTTACAAGTATTGATTAAATATTGCTCCTGTTGTTTACTAAATTTATAGTACTTCAGAACTATAACTTTTAATTACATAGATGCTAAAATTACTTTTACAGTAAACAATGTATTAAAATAATAATAGTAGCTATACTTTCTTACAAATTTACTACCTGCCAGGCACTGTTCTTACAACTTTATTGAACTTGTTCTTATAACTTTACTGAACTCACTGACAATCCTATGAGGTAGGTACTGTTACTGCTGTCTACAGTTTACAAATCTGAAGGAGGGCAGGGGATATAGCGTGGTGACAAAGCACTTACATGAGGTTGTAGGTTAACTGCCCCCCCCAAAAAAGGTCCATGCCAAGCACAGTGGCATATGTCTGTAATCCCAACGCTGGGAGGCCAAAGCAAGAGGATCCCAAATTTAAACCCAGCCTGGGAAATCTAGCAAAATCCCCGTTAACCAGGCAGGGTGGTACACACCTATAATCCCAGCACTTGAGAGGCTGAGACAGGAAGATCACCAGAATTCTGTGTAAGGCCAGACTGGGATACAAAGTGTGTTCAAGACCAGCGTGAACTACAGAGTGAGGCCCTGTCTCAAAAACAAACAAAAAAGATGTGCTTACTTTAAAAATGACAAAACACAAGTAGACCATTTCTTTTTTTCTTTCTAGGAGACTCAGAATACAAATAAAATAAGACTAACACCATTTTAAACATCTAGTCTTTAGATATATCTTTAAATAAGCCACTTAGTTTAAAACAATAGGTCCTTACTTTTGCGATTAGTTTGAAAATTTCAAGAAAATTATGAGCCATCATATATATGGGTTTTGGGAGTTTGTTCTGTTTTTCTTTTCGCAGTGCTGATGATCAGATATAGGACTTTGTGCATACCAAGCAAGCAATCTACCACTGAGAAATATCCCAAGCTACAGATGGGCATGGTGGCACACACCTACAAACCCAGCACATGAGAGGCTAAAGCAGAAAGATCAGCTTGAGTTTGAGGCCAGCCTGGGCTACATAGTGAGGTCAAGGCCAGCCTTAACTACATAGTGAGACCCTGTCTCAAAAATTTTTAAAAAGGCTGGGGATGTAGCTCAGTATGAAGGCCCTGGGTTCAATCCCTAGCACTGCCAAAAAATCCCCACTACTAAAATAAGTAAATAAATTTAAAGGTACAGTTCCTTAGCCAAGCACAATACTGCACACCTATAGTCCTCAGCTACTTAGAAGGCTAAAACAAGATGATCACAAGAACTCAGGAGTTTAAAGTCAAACCAAGCATGGTAGTGTACACCTGTAATCCAAGCACTGAGGCAGGAGTATCTCCTGAGTCCAAGGCCAGCCTGAACTATGGATAGACCTTCTCAAAAAACAAATGAACAAAACAAAACAAAAGCAGGAATATAAGGTCATTCTGGAGAACACAGTGAAATCCTGTTTCAAAACAGCAATAAAAACTACAGTTCCTATGTGTTTGGTAGAAGCATAGATTCAAAAGTCAAGACTGACTGTTTGTTTGTTTGTTTGTTTGAGGCAGAATCCTTTTATATAGTTTAGGTTGGCCTTGAACTCACTATGTAGCCCAGGCAGACCTCAAACTCACAGAAATCCTACTGCCTCAGCCTCTCTAGTGCTGGGATTACAGAGGTTCACCACTATGCCTGGCATAACTTTAAATCCTAGTTTATCTACATGTTAGGTCTGGGGGGAAAAATCTTGTCCTATAAAATATGTCTACTCTAGCCCAAATGCAAACAATAGACAAAGTGCAAGATTTATTTTTCAAACCAGATGGAGAAATAGTTCTTAGTTCCCTTAAATTATGTGCATTAAAAAAATAGACACAAGATCTTAAGACTTAGCATTTGCCCTAAAGTTAAGAAACAAGAATTTGTGGGTTATTTTTATAATATATCCACTGGAAAAACTCAGGCAATTCTAATTATACTTTTGCATTCAAAGTCAAATAATAAATTGCACTACATAAAGTATTCTACCCACTATCATCACTTAATGATTTGAAGACTTTAAAACTCTGAGGAAAAAAATTTTGCCAGCTACGCTCAGAGAACTAATATCTAGAATATACCAAGAAATCAAAAAAATTAAACCACCTAAAATTAAAGCCTCAGTCAAGAAATGGGCAAGATACTTCACAAAATGCAAATGGTCAACAAATGCATGAAAAAAATGTTCAATATCTCTGGTCACTAGAGCAAGGCAAGTTAAAACAACGCTAAGATTGTTTTTTACTCTGAAAAGGAATGGTGATCATTAAGATATCAAGCAATAAAAAATATTTTAAAAAGAAATCAAGCAATAACAAGTACTGGCAAAAATGTGGTGAAAAAGGAAACCTCCTACATTGTTGGTGGGAATGTAAACTAGTAGAAACATTATGGAAATCAGTATGGAGATTTCTCAAAGAACTGAATTAGAAATTCTATATGACCCAGCCATTCCATGAGATACCTTTCCTAAAGAGCCTAAGTCATATATGTATATCAATACTACAGTCATATATGTATACCAATGTTTATAACAGCACCATTAGTAATAGCTAAATTACTAATTTACTAATTACTAAATTACTAATGGTAATTAGTAATTTAGCTATTAGTAATTAGGTAAGGAAGCAGCCTGTATACCCATCAAAAGACAAATGGATAAAGAAAATATAGTATCCATGCTGCAATATGTACATGTAACCACTCTCCAAGATGATTGTAAATTGCATGAATTGTAAACATGTAGTAATGAAATTAAATTTTTTTTAAAAAAAGAGAAAGTGGTATATCTATATAATGGACTACTACTTGGCTAAAATGACACATTGGTAAGAAGATGGATGCACCTGGAAAATATAATGTTTATTATAAGCTTAAATACAGTATAGTATTCCTCATTTACCATTCCCCAAGAGACTGTACACTGTATGAATCACAAACATGTATTAATAACATAAATAAAATACTTTAAAATACCTTCCAAAAGAAACCATTCTGTAAAGATATTTTTGTAAGCAAAATTAGTATTGGGTTTTTTTAAAACAGAAAAAAGCAAAAATAACAATCAAACAGCTTTGAAACAGGCAAGTAGGAGAGTAACAATAATTAATACATTGCAGATTGTTATATTCAAAGTAGTTGTTCAGAGTATAACATATATGCATGAAATATTATCCAAAAAAGTATCAGCAAAAAACTCTTTTCAGGGCCGGGGATTTAGCTCAGCGGCATAAGCACCTGCCTGGCAAGCTCTAGGTCATGAATTTGCTCCCCGGTACCAAAAAAAAAAACCACTTTTTTTTCAATAAACTAAGAGAAACTAGCTGTATAACTATCTTTTTTATATACCTATCTTAACTATCTTGTATATATATAAACATTTTTTCCTTTTCCCTTCTTCCCTTTCCCCTTTGTCCCATCAGTGTCTTTTCTTTTGAATAGTTTCTTCCCAGTTCACAATATGTATTGTATACTTTCGATCTTATTTATTCATTCAGTTTTTCACACTAGTGCAGAATTAGTATTATCGCCCCAGTAGAAACAGATGGACTTTAGATGCATGATATTTGAAGATAATGCCGCCAATCTGATAGCTAATGCATTCAAACACACTTATAGTTGTGATTAAAAATTATTACTATCAAGTGGCTATAAATCAGAACTAAAAAGTAATGTTTAGAATTAACATTGAAGTGGAAGAAAGCATTTATTAGTCAAAATGAAACTCTGCAAATAACCATAACGATATTTTGGTTTTTTCTTTTTTTTGGCAGTACCAGGGATTGAACTCAGTGCCTTCCCATGAAATTACATCCCCTACCCATTCTTTTTATTTATTATTTTGAGACAGGACCGCTAAGTTGCCCAGGGAGCACGCAAATTTGCAATTCTCTTTGTTTTTCATTTTCGTTTTTGTTTTTGTTTTCAGACAAAGTCTCAGGCTGACCTTGAGTTCATTGTGTAACCCAGGCTGGCCTTGAACAAGCAACAATCCTCCTGCATCAGCCTCCCAAGTGCTGGATTACAGGCATGCGCCACCACCAGGCATAATATGCTATTTCCCAGAAAATAAGACCTTACTAGAAAATAAGCCCTAGCATGTTTTTTCAGTGTGCTCATAATATATAAGTCCTACTCCGAAAATAAGTCCCAGTTAAGATCATCAGATGGACACATTTAGTATATCCACTGCAACACTGGATTGGAATATTGAATTATAAAATAATATTAATATATAATTAAATAAAAGTGAATATTAACATTAATACTTAAATGATAACATAAATTAAGTACTTATAAATACCCAAGCAGCACCTTGAGACGAGAGGTATATGCCTATGTAAACATGGCTGTGTCCAATATGAATTTTCATAATTCAATACATCATGTGTTGTAACAGATATACTTAATGCACTAATGTGAAACAAAGAAACATTTTCTGAATTTTAGTGCTTCCAATTTTTTCATCACTTTTATGAAGACCATCATTCTTAACTGTCACCATTTTTGTTGCTACTCCTGTCGTAAGCCTTCAATTAACACTTGATTTAATGATGAACCTACTCCATGAACCCCGGCCTATAAGAGGTCATTACTTGGGTGAAGAAGTCAAGGGATGAAATCACTGACAGCTGTTCTGTCAATGCACTAAGAGCAGGTTACATGGACAAGAAGTGCTCATTTAAGGAGACTTGTATTGCTGGACATGAGAGATTGGGGCCAATGGTTCTACAGAAAATGGAGTTGAAAGAAATTCAGGCAGAGGCCAGATGTGGTGTTCACACCCATAATCCCAGTACTTAGGAGGCTAAGGCAGGAGGATCACTGAATTTGAGGCCATCCTGGACTACACAGTGAGTCCCAGGTCAGCCTGCACTACGAAAGTGAGACTTTATCACTAAATAAATAAATAAGCTAGGAATGGTAGCTCAGTGGTAAAGTGCTTGCCTAGCATGTGCTGATCTTAAACTCAATCTCCTGTACCCCACAGACAAACAATTCCAAATAAAAGACACAACAGTCAAATCAGAATGAAGGGATGTGAAGCTAAGCACAGCAAAAAATAAGGACAGAAAAAAAATGACAGAAAATATGTGGGTTCAATCTCTATCTCTGCCTTTGCTTACCCCCAACGTCTTGCTATGTTACTCAGGCTGGCCTCAAATTGTTGGACTCTGGACATCCTCCTGACTCAGCCTTCTACCCCCTAGGACTACAGACACTAGTATGCCTGGCTCTTTTAGATTCTAGCTTACATCAGAATTAAACCTCATACAGTAACACTGTATTTGTGATTTCCATTTTTGCTATATAGTATATAGGCTTCTCAATGGCTGAATTAGTTGGCTGTGAGATAACCACTTTTGTAATATTTTTGTGGTGCTGAAGATCAAACCCAGAGACACACTCATTCTACACAAGTGCTCCACCAATGAGCTACCCACCCTGTATTCTAATTTAGGGGGGGTCTTTTATAGACAGTCTCTCACTATGCAATTCAGGCTGGCCTTGAGTTCACTTTGTAACCCAGGCTGGTCCCAAACTTGCAACGATCCTCCTGCCTCAGCCTCTCAAGTGCTGGCATTACAGGTGAGCACCATCATGCCCGGCTTAATTTTTTTTCCTTTAACCAGTGACATCTTGAAAGACGTTGACATATTATTGGATATCCTCCAATCTTTGCAGCTCCCCAGGTCTTTGTTCTCATTATTTTTACCTGGACTGTCCTCTTCTTCCTTCATTCCTGCAAAGTTAAATTCCATTCATTTTTGAAGACCCATCTTAAATGTTCCCTTCCCTGTGTTCTCATAAAGCTTCCTATTTCTAATAGTTAACTGGGATAAAAAAATGACGAGGTGATCATATTTATTTTTCCTACTACATTATGAGACCATCAAGTTTAAAAAAAGAAAAGAAAAACTGAAATCTCAATTCAAAATAACCTTTAAACTACATGTGGTGGCATTATTTGTGTAATCCCAGCACTCAGGAGGCTGAGGCAGGACAATCACTGAGTTCAATGTCAGTCTGAACTACACGGCAACTCTGTCTCAAAAAATAAACAACCTTTCAAAGGCAGGTGTAGTAGTGCACACCTATAACCTCAGCACTCAGGGAGGTTGAGACAGGAGGATCCTGAAGAATTTGAGGCCACCCTAGGCTAGATAGCAAGACCCTGTTTACTTCATAAAAGGATGAGATAGGTTGAAGGAAAGGGGAAAAAATCAAGTTATATCATGTACAGGTACAAAGTCACTATGATGAATGTGATCATTATGTATACCTAAAATGTACCAATAAACTTACTTTAAAAAAGGATGAAATAAACAACCTGAACAAAACGAAGTGGAAACAACAGTGCTCTCTCAATTTAGCTTACGCTCTCAGAGCAGGAAAAAAAGACAAATACCTTTTTTAAAATTATTATTTTATCAGTAATAGTAATCTTAGTAACCTTGGCTTCCCAAGTATAAAGAGATGTCACTAATCAAAGACCCCAGTCCACGTTACTTCCAACACAGTGTACAGACCTTTTTGTTCTCTCAGTTAATTAACATAGGCCATGACTGATCTGGACTACCCGCCCTAGAACTCTACAAGAAAGCGACCTACGTCAGGACCCAATCTCTCCTCTTCCCCGTTTGAGAAGGTAAAAAATAAGTGTGGTAAATATCTGAGTTGTGAAGAAGTGAGAGTTTGGAGATTGCCCCGGATTAACACGACCTTCTCACCACACTTGGTAGTACAGACTGACAGCACAAAACCGGCTGTCCCGTGGGAAGCGGACAACAGGAAGCCGACGTAGCATTTACCTGGTTTTTTGGTCATATGGTTAAACCTCCGAAGCGACGCAGAGGGCGGCAATGATAAATTTACCCACGAAGCTTCCAAGCTCACACACTTTTCAGCGGCGGTGGCGGCGGCGGCGGCGGCGGTGGCGGCGGCGGCGGAGGCGACAGCGGCGGAGGCGACAGCAACTCCTCCCTCTGCTTCTCTTTCCACCCTAGACTGGGCAGCCGACAGCCTTCACCCCGCCCTCCCTGGACTGCTCCTACTTCCGGGTAATGCCCGGGCCGGAAGCAGGAGCGACCCTGTAAAGAGAGCCACGCGTCACGTGAAAGGGAACGCGAGTCCTGGAGTTAAGCTTCTCCCGCCCCCTGCTGCCCGAAGGCGGACACACAGTTTCGCAAGGAGCTCGCTGTGGACTTTGGGAGTCACCTTTGCCTCAATTCCCATGCCAAAAACAAACTAAAGAAAACACACACAAAAACCCTATGATTTTCTAACCTCAGACCATGAGACATCATAAGAACTTGTAAATATTTTCTGCGCGGTTCATCCAGCATGAGCTAGCTTAGCATGGATCACTTGCAGGTTAAAATGTGTTAACTTGCTTGCGCTACCAGGTAGCCTAACTCCGGATATAAACGTCAAAACCACAAACGTGCCCTCATTCTTCCAATAAAAATTGCATCATGGGCTAAAAAATTTAAAAACTCATAATCTTTATGGGAGGGTACAAGGGTGTGTATCACCATTCCTCTCTCTGAATCACTTCCCCATTTATTTATTCTTTGGTCTAACATTTAAACACCTAAAAGACTCCATGGATGCAAAAAAATATTTAAAGTATCTATCTGGCCAGTTGTAGTGTTTTAATCCCAACAGTCTAGGTGGCAGGAGAATCACAAATTCAAGCCCAGCCTGAGAAAATTAGTGAGATGCTGTCCCAAAAATTTAAGCGGACTATCGGCCTAACTCTGAAAACCCTAAATTCAATCCCTAGTACCTGGGGTGGTGGGCGTGGAATCTATCACCATGAGTTCATATGGAAATGAGATACATAAAATCCAACAATATAATACATAAATGTTACAGAAAACATCAAAAACATTTTTTTCTTGTTTTCTAATTTAACATTTTAAAAACCAACAAAGGTGGGGCAGCACAGTGTCACACGACTATAATTACAGCACTCAGGATGCTGAGACAGGAGGATAGCTGCAAGTTTAAGGCCTGCCTGGGCTCATGAGTACAGGCCAGCCTGAACTACACAGTGAGAGCCTGTCTCAAAAAAAAAAAAGCAACAAAATCCTAAATTTTTAAAAATATTTTTCTAGTATTGAGGATGAAATCCACCTACCTCCCCCCAGTTCTGGGGACTGAATCCAGGGCCTTTGCACTATATCCCTAGCCCTTTTTTATTTTGAGCAAGAGTCTCGCTAAATTACTAAATTGAGCATGCTGGGCTCTAATTTGCAATCCTCTTGCTTCAGTCTCCCAGAATGTTGAGATTAGAGGCACTTGCCACCACTCCTGACTTTTAATGGGGAGGGGCTGTTGTTGGGGGGGTTGTTTGTTTGTTTTTAAGCCCTGGCCTTGAATTCACTATGTATCCCAGACTGGCCTCGAACCAGCTTTTAATTTTTATTTTGAAACAGGATCTCACTAATTTGACCAGACAGGACTCAGATTTCCTTAATCTCTTAAGTAATGGGATCACAGTAGTGCACCACTGTGTAGGCTAATTTTTTAAAATTATGAGCAGTAACTGTAAAAGAAGGAAAGATTCCATTTTACTTATTTCCAAGCAAGACACAGCCTTTTTCTTATTCCTTAGGTTAAATAGCTGTAAAATTAGAGAAGGGTAATCACAGGGCTATTTCTGCTTTTCAGCTGGAAAAATTTAAACCAGGTCCCATAGAGGAATATCAAGTTTAATAATGTAGAATTTTAAAAAATAGGTCAAGTGTGGTGGGTGGCACATGCTGGTAATCCCAGCACTCAAGACTGAGGCAGCAAAATCAAAGGTAGTTCAGGGCCATCCTAGACTACATATTGAGTTCAGGGCCAGTCTGAACTACATAGCAATACCTTGTCTCAAATAATAACAATAATAATAATAATCAAAAATAATGTAAACCAAGCATGATGGTGCATGCCTGTAATCCCAGCACTCAGCCTCCCTTGTGAATTCAAGACCAGCCTAGACTACAAAGTGAGTGAGATCAAAGCCAGCCTGAACTTCATAGTGAGACCCTATCTCAAAAAGACCAAAAAGAGAAAAATTACAAAGTATAAATAAAGTACAAATATTAAGTATTTGTAAAAGACTTCATGTGTGGAACACAATAAACATTTTTAAGAGTTAAACAATTTCCATCCTACCAGTCATCAAATTCCCATTACACCTTGATAGGCAACATTTAAAATTATCCACAAATCATCCAGGCATGGCGGTGCATGCCTGTAATCCCAGCACTCTTGAAGATGAGGTAGGAAGATCAAGAGTTCAAAGCCAGCATAGACTATCTAGCAATCCTGTCTCAAAAAAAAATGGGGCTAGGGATTTAGCTCAGTGGCATAAGCACTTACCTGGCAGGCATCAGGTTGTGAGTTCAATCGCTGGTACAAAAAAAAAAATCCACAGACCTAAATTTTAGGCCTACAATTATTTCAGAAAGAATTATTCTCTCCTCTCCCTAAACCTACACACAAAAATAAAAATATCAGTCTCAGAACTCCCTATCTTCCAAGACGTTAAATTGTAGTTGTTAATCAATGTGCACAACTTCAATCAATGTGCATAAGGCACAAATTCAGGCCAAAATTTAAATTCTTAAAAATCACATATAATGGGGTAGGGATATAAGAGCACCACAGCAGGCTAGGGATATAGCTCAGTGGCACAAGAGCCTGCCTGGCCAGCACAAAGTCCAGATTCCAATTCCTACTACCAAGAAAAAAGCACCACCACAATAAGCAAATAAAATTACATCATATGAAATTAAATGGATAAAAAAGAAATTAAATGGACTCCCAAATACAGTATTAGCAAGTTAGACTGTAGCTAATTATTAATACAATTTAAGCTTTCAAAGAAATTCAATTATGCCAGGAATATAGATTTATTAGAAGCAAAATATAAACTAGGACTTGGTGGTGCACACCAGCAATCTTAGCATTTCGGGAGTCTAAAGCAGGAAGATTCCAAGTTCGAGCCCAACCTGAGCAATTTAGCAAGACTACCTCAAAATAAGGGCTGAGCTGAATTTCAATGTGAAAGCCCGTGTTCAATACCCCAGTACCACAAAAACTTTTTAATTTTTTTAAAAATGTAGTTTATTAACATGAGCTACAACATCCCCTATCAACCACACATTGAGTCACTCAGCCTTTGCCTCATTATGTAACACCTTCTATCTTTAAATGCTTCATCCTTAACCCTCCTTGTCAATGCGGAAATATACTAACATATTTTCACAATCACTGTATTGATTGAGTTTTCAAATATAGGGATATCATGGCCCTGAAGCAAGGCCAGCAGATCGCTGTAGCTTCTGGCTTCTAACAGGAGCCTAAAGAGAATTCTTTCTGTGGTCTGTTGGCCATTTCAGAACTTTGGAGATGGAATGGTCAATTCATCAGAAAGGAATAGCAGGTGAGCACGGCGGACGTTAGGGGGCCTGCAGATGAGAGACCTGGCACCTCCGGACCTGCACCATG
>PVJX010027919.1:14454-24482 GCA_004027295.1 Dolichotis patagonum
CCCCCTGGGGGCAGCTGAGAGTGTTGCAGACTTTTAGTGGCCCGAAGGAGAGAGACCCTGGCGCATCAGGACCTGCACAGTGCAGTTGACACTGGGTGCCGGGAAAACAAGGAACTCTTCCCTTCTCTGGGGGGTGACTGTGATCCTGCTGCGTGTGGGCTGAGAATCAGACATCTCACGTCGTCCTGTCCCCCATCCCGTGTCCCCCCCTCCCCCCTGCCTAGCAAGTGGGAGCCAGTGAACTACACATCTTGTGAAAAGATTGGCTATGTTATT
Organism: Dolichotis patagonum; assembly: GCA_004027295.1. Taxonomy (NCBI): domain Eukaryota; kingdom Metazoa; phylum Chordata; class Mammalia; order Rodentia; family Caviidae; genus Dolichotis; species Dolichotis patagonum. The sequence goes on from PVJX010027919.1 coordinate 14,731, forward strand.
TAGTATGAGCTCCCCATATGCAAAGATAAGGACAACCATTTGGAAGAAAACAAAAGACAATATGACAGATAGTGAAGATCCCTCGTTGTCTAGCTATGAAATTTATGCTTTCTTATGTCCCATTCTGTTCTGTTTTGTTGTGTTTAATTTTACTCCCTTTTAAAATAAAATTTAAAAAAAAACAAATATAGGGATATGCCTACAACAGTAAACAAGTTTGCTGGGAGTTGAGCAGGTAAGCATCTCCAAAATGCTTATGAGGTGGTACTGATATCACCAATGACAGTCACCAGGGTAAGAACTCAACACCTGTGCCTCTTCAACTACTATAGCACCTCAATGTGAGTTCAGTGAACTTATAGTAACAGATCACAGAGCCTACCAATACTGTTTTAGAGTAAGAGTTAAACCTTTGCTGATGTTCACCTCAACTAAAAAATACTTTATAGTCTTCCAATAGTGTTTAAAAGATTAGCAATGTTTCTAAGGTGAGTCACTTATCTAAATTCTTTTTTTTTGGTACCAGTAATCAAACTCACAACCTCGCACTTGCCAGGCAGGCCTTTATGCCACTGAGCTAAATCCCAGGCCCACTTATCTAAATTATTCAAACATAGATACTTGAAAATAGGGAAACTAATTTGATAACCTCCAGACTCTAGGTTTTTGGGAGTTTTTTTGGTTTTAGTTTTGGTTTTGGGGAGTGTGTTTGTTTTGGGGGGGTGTTTGGTTGGTTGGTTTTTTTGGACTTTTTGAGACAGGGTCTCACTATACAGTTCAGCTGCCCTTGAGCTCTTTGTAGCCCAAGCCAGTCTCAAACTTCCAACAATGCTCCTGCCTCAGCCTCCTGAGGGCTGATATTACAGGCATGCACCACCATGCCTGGCTTAACTCTAGTTTTTATTTAAAACTATGACAGTAATGTGTTACAGGAAAAACTGAGTGCAAATCTTTGAAAAAGGTTAGAACTTTCTTGCCTCAGTGCGCTTGGAAAGCTTCAAGATTAAAATGTTTTGATGCACGCCCTCTTGGTAAGCACCTTCATCAGGCATGAGCCAAGAGGAGAACCAGAGACGGGCCCCCGAGATCCAGCCATGGCCATGGTGGAACCCAGGAGCCTGCACAAAGAAGCAATTCGCCCACCCTCTTGCTAAGCGCCTTCCTCTGGTATGAGCCAGGAGGAGACCCAGTATTGTCTCTTGAGCCTACCGGTGCGTGGGCTTGGAATCAAACATCCCAACTCCCCCCCCCACCCCCGTTAGCAACTGGGGAGAGAGGTCTGAGCATCTCTTGGCAGGATGACAGTATGCAACATAGCAAATATGGGGGGGTTCTCCTCTATTTTCTCTTTGAAAGCAAGTGTTTTCAGTTTTGTTTCATTATGATTAATTGCTTTACTCCATTTAATATTCTCTTTTGATTGATTTTATAATGTTTTGTCTTTGATTTGATTTTGCTATACTTAATTGACTAGACAACTATTGTGAAGATAATGAGATATACTATGGTATCTATTACTGTTATCCCGGTAACCGGCTGTGAAGTTCTGTAAAAAATTCAATGCACTGTCTCAATTGGCTTTGTTCTGTCTTGTTCTGCTGTATTTCTACTACCTTCAAAATAAAAAAAAAATATTTAATGCACTTTGGGCTGGGGATTTAGCTCAGTGGCATAAGCACCTGCCTTGCAAGTGCGTGGTTGTGAGTTTGATCCCCAGTACCGGTTTAAAAAAAAATATTTAATGCACTTTGTAATATGTTTTTATGAGATCATTTCCATGTCCATCAGTATATGCTTGTGTGAAGTCTAATGACACGCCATATGCTTCCTTACTGTTGCATAACATCTTATTCTTATCAATTGTATAATTCCTTGATATCATGAATTGCATCATTGGTTTTTTTAAACTCTAGGGAATCTTACACACTGATTTACTCATAAAAGTTGTTCAATAAATATTCATTGAATTATCTACTGCCCATAGATCTTCAGTCTAGATGGGGATATAGAAGCAAAAACCCTGGGTGAGCAGACTGCCTTATAAACATAAACTCCACATATCAAGCACTTCCTTGACAAGTCTGACACTGGCATTCAACCTTCATGCCAGGGAACTACATTTCTAGCTTTGTCACTGAACACTATCTCGTGTGTTTCTGTTCCTCCCAATAAAAGCCATACGTACAAAATAAATAAATAATAAAAAATAAAATGTTTTGATGGGTCAAAATGGTAGTGGTGGTGGTGGTGGTGGTTGTTTTTTGGTGGTACGGGGGATTGAACTCACAACCTCGCACTTGCAGGGCAGGCACTTAAGCCACTGAGCTAAATCCCCAGCCCAGCTCAAAATGTTTAAACTACTGCTTCATTTCTAATCATGGTAATTTCAGAATTACACATAAGGACAAAATTAAGTACCAAATTAAGATTTATGGGTTTTCTTTTCTCCCAGTACTAAGGATTAAAACTAGATTCTCACACATGCTAGGTAAGTGCTCTACCACTGACCCACATTCCCAGCATTTTATTTGAAAAAGTAGAAGTGAAGAGTGACAAAGAAAACTGGCTCTTCAGAGAGAGCTTGGGCTGAGGAAAAGAGGAAAAAGCAAGATAAAAGAATACCCTGGAGAAAGCAGGGCAGGCTATGAGGAAAAGCCACAATAGCCAAAGATTAAGTTTAGAAGCTTGTTTAGGGATGAGGGTGTTGCTTGGCATTCAAGCACTTGCCTAACATGGACAAAGACCTGAAGTCAGTTTTGGCACTGAAAAAACAAAGGTTTTTTAATGAGTACTGACTACAACCAAATTTTATCACACAAAGCAATATATTTTTTGCTGGCAAATGAACAGGTAACGTTCTATGTCACACATATAGTTGAAAACTACCACATAACAGAAATGGTACAAATACTGATCATTGCTTCTAGTCATTAGATAAGATACAGGAGAACTCAGAGATGAAAAGGTATTATTATCATCTAGTAGGTTGAGGCTTTCTTAAAGATGTTTATCTTTCTTAACCACGTCTCACATTATACATGCATTTGAACACTTGAGTCTTATTATTATTTTTTTTTGGTACTGGGGATCGAACTCACAACCTTGTGCTTGCCAGGCAGGCACTGAGCTAAATCCCCAGCCCTTGAGTCTTATTATTAACCAACAGGCAGACCATACAGGACTCAAGAAAAGCAAAGCCATTTCACTGTTCTCATGAGTCAGCAGAGGCCAGGTCGGGTCTGGAACATATCAAGAAGCTAGTTTGATCTTCCAGTAAGCTGTGCAAAACAGGCAGGGGGCAGGAAGAGAGAAAACAGATTGCTGTTCCTGAGAGCTGACCAGCAGGTGGGCTGAGAATCAAGACACACACACACACACACACACCCCTGTAAGAACTGCCTGGATGGAGGACACGCTGAGTTGATAACAACTGAGGTACAAAAACAGCTAAATGCTTGTATTGTTTGATTGACTTTGCAGGATTAAGGCCTGAAGTCGAAGCATCTATTAGGATGACAGTAGCAAATATGAGGGATTTCCTTGTGTCTTGTTTCTGAAATCTAGTATTGTTTTGTTTTATTCTGTTTTTACTCAGTGCTGTTTTGGTTTTGTTTTCTGTTTTTACTCAGTGCTGTTTTGGTTTTGTTTCATTCAATTTTCCTATGTCTCAGGAAATGGACAACTATTGTGAAGATAAATTATGGTAGCTGTTGTTGATGACCTATTGTACTGTTTTGAAGTTATGTACTACTTTCACTGCTCTGTTTTGATTGGCTTTATTCTGTTTTGTATTGTTAGGTTTTATTCTCCTTAAAATGAAAAAAAGTATTATGAAGAATATTTCCACAGATAAAACTTTTATGTGTTCAATTTGTATCAAAAAGTGGTACTACTATAGTTGTTAATCTTGCAACCTTATTTTGCAATGACATTGTTATTTCTTTTAAAATCATGTAATCACTGACTTTGGTGCATTTGATTTTTGTTTTTTAGACAGGGTCTCACTATGTAGTTGAGGTTGGCTTCAAACTCACAGCAATCCTTGTGCGCACCACCACACCCGGTGTGACTTTAGTACATTTGATAAGACTGTAGCACAATGATGGTGAATGTTTTAGAGCTTTCAATGATAACCTGCTGCAGCACATATGCTGTAGGTTCACCACCACTGCTCTAAGACATTCTGCCTTCAAAGTATGTCTTGTACTCCATTAATAGACAAAGAAAATCTAATACTTTTATATCTATGATTAAATAACAAGACTGTATTAGATGAATCTTTTTAATACCATTACAAACATCTCATATAAATGTGCTGCAAAATCAAAACATCTAATTAACAAGAATATCCTAAAGGAGCCAAAGAGCTAATTTTCAGACAACCCAGTTCATTTTATGGAACCATTGTTCTTTGGGTCTGGCAACATCCTAAATTCTCTAAGCAAGTGTGAAAAGAAGCCTGGTGTGGTAGTACAACACCTATAATCCTAGCACTTGAGAGGCTGAAGCAAGACTGCCATGAATTTGAGGCCAGCACTGTAATTCTAGCACTTGAGAGGCTGAAGCAAGACTGCCATGAATTTGAGGCCAGCCTGGGCTACATACAAAATGAGTTCAAGGCCAGCCTGAACTATATATTAAGACCCTAACCACTGCACTAAAAAAGATTGAAAAGCAGTTAATAATGCCAATGCCAAATATAAACATGAGAAGTAGAAAATAGCAGGCATAACCACTATTTGAGCCAATTTTTTGCCCAAAGATGACCTAAATAGTTTTGTAAGTTATTCATTAGCTGTAATTTCAGACTACTATAAGGTTGACTTCCCAATGATAACCAAATTTCCATTTCATATTACTTCACAGAGAAGTTCTTTTCAGAAGTTGTACAGCATTTTTACTTTAATAGTAACACAAAAGTTAAATGAAAAGCAATCAAATTTAACTTCTTTTACAAAGGAAACAAAATCTACAATGAAGGTTTCAATTGTATTTTATTTCTTCAATAAACCATATTTTAATGGACATATACTTGGCCTCAATTGTGATTTGTTATTGAAGCAATTTAGCTGTATTATATCCACTGGCATGACTACTGATCTTTCCATTCCTTTGGGGTGACTCTGCCAACAGGGGAAAGGTTCCATTCTATTCCAATTTGTGTTGCTGTCTGTAAGAATTAAAATTATGTCAGTTACACATGTTTAAACCAAATCTACTTCCCCATATAGCTTATTTCTTAAAAATGACAAAAATATTGTGTTCTACAGTTAAAATAAACTCACCTGGATATAGAATCCTCCATGCAAGGCAAACCTAATTGTTAATCTACTCTCCAGAGCAGTGCTGTTCAAAAGAACTTCCTGAAAGGCCTGTTCTACATCTGCACTGTACAACACAGTAGTCACTAGCCACAAGTGGCAATTAAGCACTTAGATGCACCTAGTGTGACTCAGGAAATTTTTATCAGAACTGCCTAAATAATAGCCAAGAGCGTTCCTTTATACTATACTCCTTCATCATTAAGGAGTATATTTCCCCTCCAAAAGCTCCTCTGATCACACATTCATTAGATACCGGTATCCCTATAATTAAGTATTCATTCATTCATTCATTCATTTATTTGAGACAGGGTCTCACTATGCAGTTCAGGCTACCCTTGAGCTCACTTTGTAGCCCAGGGTGATCATGAACTCACAATGATCCTCCCGCCTCAGCCTCACAAGTGCTGGGATCACCAGCGTATGCCACCACACCAGGCTTTTCACATTTATTTTAATAGTGTATCTGATTCCATGGCTGTGTGTATAGATCAGTCATAAGTAGCTTATTAGCATACAAAAGGCCCTGGATTCAATCCTTACCACTAAAAATATTGTACCTGATTTTGGATTTTTGAGACAGTCTCAAGACATAATCCAGGGCCGAGGACGTAGCTCAGCGGCTCAGAGCCTGCCTGGCAAGTGCAAGGCCCTGAGTTCAATTCCCCATACCAAAAAAATAAAAAAAATTAAAAAAACATATTCCAGGCTGACCCTGAACTCAGGATGATCCTCCTGCCTAAGCTTCCCAAGTGCTGAGATTATACACATCTGTCCCCATACCTAGCTCATCTTCTTTAAGGCAAGAGTTGATTTGTATCTTTTAAAACCAACTTAAATACTTATTAAAATTTCAAGACTACTTTAACCAATAAATACCCTGACTGATAGTTTGGTGTAAGATACAAAAAGCTAAAATAAGGAATCCAAGTTACTTTGCATCCCTTCCATTAGGAACATTGTGCTCAGTTGTACCACAAACTTTACAAGAAAAATCTGATCACTGAAGTGTGTAAAGGAGAATGACTCCAAATTGTAAAACTCCTAGCAACTATAGAACCAAAAAACAACCAACAGATCTAAAGATGCTTTGTTTCATTTTCATTTTGGTGCTGGGGTTGAACTCAGGGCCTCATGCATGCTAAGTACACGCTTGACAACTAAGTTATATCTCTAGCCCATGATAGCAATTTTCTAATATCTGATGGCTGTCATATATAAAAGTGATGAACACAGCTATCTGTATTGTGGTAGGTGTATTAGCCCATGTCTATAATCTCAACACTTGGAAGGGTGAGGCAGGAGGATCACTGTGAGTTCAAAACCAATCTGGGAGCCAGTTGTGGCACATTCCTGCAATCCCAGCATTTAGGAGGCTGAGGCAGGCAGATGGTTGCAAGTTCAAGACCAGCCTGGGCTACAAAGTAAGCCCAAGGTCAGCCTGAACTGAGGCTCTGTCTCAAAAAAAAAAAAACACACAAAAAAAATCTGGGCTACCAACACAAGTTCAAGGTCACTACACTATGTAGTGAAACCCTGTCTCAAAAAGAAAGTTATTTGTATTGCAATTGAATGATGGGTAAAATACGAAGTAAGTGTGGTTTTACTCAGCGTAAGATCCTTTTTATCAGGCTGGGGCTATAGCTTAGTGGCACAATGCCTGCCTGGCAAGCGCCAAGTCCTGAGCTCAATTTCCAGTACCCCTCCAAAAAAAATTCTTTGATCTTCTACACAATATGGAAAGGGGTACCTTGTGATCCAGTAAACAATTTGTTATTTAAAATATTAACAACACAAGATGGAGGAGAGGTGAAGGTGATGTAAAAAAGAATTAAGATATGTTATATACATGTAACAACTCCCCACAATGAATGTAATCATGTACTACAAACATATACTAATAAAATGTTTTTAAAAAGATAGATGAACACTGATAAACATTTCCACTGAATGGGTTATTAGATAATCTTCTAAGTCCCTTCTAACTAGAAATGTATCCTTTTATGGTAAAACACTTAAAATACACAGAATAAAAATGAAAAATATCTTAAACAAAATTATTGAGGTGAATGGTGTAGCTCACATATCTAGTATATGTGAGGTCGCGGGCTAAATCCCCAACACTGTTAAGAAAAAAAAAGAATCAATAATACTTACATATGTCCATATAGCAATACAGAATGTGGCTCCACCAATTAATACAGCATTACCGTATTTGTCATGGAAATCAGGTGTGCGTTTCTGGTGGCTCTGCCTTGCCACCATTTGTTGAATGCTTCCAACTTAAAGAAAAAAGAATGTAGAAATGTATCAATTATCAAGAAAAGAGAATACATGTGACTGACAATGCCAATAAGAAAGCCAAGTAAGTTAACTGTATAGTATTACACAGTTGAATAAAATGTTACATTGCAGCTAAACACAAAGTAACATACCCTGAAATACATCAAAAATAAGTTAAATTGCCAGGCATGGAAACAGAAGCAGGTAATGCCCGCACTGAAAGGCCAAGGGAGAATCTCAAATTTAGACCCAGCCTAGGTTACCTCAACTGAGACTCTGTCTCAAAACAAAAAATAAAACCACAGCCAGGTGTGGTGGCACATGGCAATAATCCCAGCACTCGGAAGGCTGAGGTACAGGGGGGATATTGCAAATTTGAGACCAGGCTGGGCAAAGTGAGCTCAAGACCAGCATGAACTCCATAGCGAGACACTGTCTCAAAAAGAGAAAAGAGGAAAAAAACCCCACAGTTAGAGATTTAACTCAATGGTAGCAGACTTCCCTAGCATGTGAGGGCTCAATCCTCTGTACTAAAGAAAAAGAAAAAAAAGGGGGGGGGTCAAATGAACTTAGAATTAAAGCAACTGTTTATAATGTTAAAATTTCAGCCAAAAAACCCCTCCAAAACTAGGGCAATCTGAACTTTACTAAAAAATAATTACTAAAAAAATTACTAATGAATAAGGCATCATGATATAAAAAACAATATACACAAACATGTAAATTTCAAAGACAGGCCAGGTATGGTGAGGTACATTTGTAATCCCAGATCTCAGCAACATAAGGCAAGAGGATTGCCATGAGTTCCAGACCAGCCTGGGTTACAAAGTGATTTCAAGGCCAGCATAAACTACAGTTAAACTTTTTCTCAAAGAAAAAAAATTCAAGGCCACCTGGGGCCACATAGGACATTAAGGTCATCCTGCATCGTTGCATGACTCTGTCTCATGAAAAAAAAAAGTTTGAGCCAGGCATGGTAACATATGCCTGTTTTCCCAGCACTCAGGAGGCTGAAGCGGAAGAGTTCAAGGCCAGCCTGGGCATACCAAAACCCTGTCTCAAACATGCACACACGCACAAAAAGGTTTAAGACACACTTTGTTATCAGGTTATTCCCAGTCTAGAAGAAGAGGACATACGAAGACACAAATCACTTGTAATACACTGAAGTAGAATTAGTTTAGCATTTAATTTAATTTAATTTAATTTAATTTAATTTAATTTAGGGTTTTTTGGGGTTTGGGGAGGTTTTTCTGGTTTTGGTATTTTTTTTGTTTTATTGTATCAGGACCAGAACTCAGGGTTGCCAGGCAGGCCCTCCACTGCTGAGCTACATCTCCAGCCCTAGCTTAGGACTTAAAATGGCAGATAGGACTTGGTTCTACAATGTGGAAAAGGAAAATGTAAAAAACAGGTAGACATAAAAAATCCAGTGTACTGAAAAACCAATTAAGTTTGGTTGAAAGACAAAGAGTATAGGAAGTTAATAGAGAATTAAACTAGAAAGGATCACAGAGAGCTACTTTGCTTTGAAAGGTAATGTAAAACAGTGAAGGTTTTTGAGTAGGACAAGTTTTTACTATATTACTCTAGTACAAAGGGTATTTCCAGAAATTTTTCTTCCTTCCTCTGCAATTTAAGTAGCAGGTCCTTATTGTTTCAAAGAGCCCAAAAGGTAGGTAGGTAGGTAGGTAGGTAGCCTGACTGATCTTACAAGAAAGCATGTTTTAAAAAGGCAACCTTTTCCATTCACTAACACTTAAGAACAAAATGGTGTTTATGTGGTACAATGGGTTACTTCATGGTCATTAATTGACCATTACTGGTTCTCCTAACTGCCTTATATTATTTTCACCCTAGTGATACCCAGAATGAACAAATTCACAAACATTTCACAATGTATTCTGCTCTAGAACAGTTCTAACAAAGTGAGCATGTGAACTAGGCATGATGGTGCACACTTGTAATCCCAGTACTCTGGGAGGCTAAGGCAGGAGGATTATTAAATTTGAACCCAGCGAGGGCAGCGTAGTGAAATACTGTCTCAAAAGTAAAAAATACACAGGGTTGGGGATGTAGCTCAGTATGAACACCCTGAGTTCTATCTCCAGTACCACTAAAGAAAAGAAGGAACTATAATCCCAGCAC
>PVJX010027920.1:0-24397 GCA_004027295.1 Dolichotis patagonum
TTTTTTTTTTGTTCTATTATCATTGGTTCTATCTACCACATTGTGTCTCATTGGAATTTGAATATGTGTGATAGTTCAAACAAATTTTTTTCTTTTTTATCAAAAATGAGATATTATAATACCCATTGATCATTTTCTGTTATTCGGTTCAGAAAGCCCTGGAATTCTTTCATGCATATAGCATGGCTTTATACTATTGTGTTATGTTTGATATTGTTGTAATTGAAACTATGCTCAACTATAGCAGAGTAAGAGATATGGTGTTAGCTACTGTTGATGTCCAGTTGACTTAATGTAAAACACTGTGTTGCCTATGTTGTCCTCTTCTGATCTGCTCTGTACTGCCCCCTTTTGTTTTATTCTCTTTTAAATTAAAAAAAAGACAAAAAATAAAATTATTTTAATAATAGCATAGCAAAAACAGTTTCCTTTTAAAATTAAATACTGACCTTCAGATGTTAATTTTACATACAAATGAATGAAAATATAAGAAAACACATTCCAGAGAAGAAAGAACATAAAGAATAGAGATATTGATTAATCTTTCACCATTTTTTATCTAACAGCAAACAGTGCACTTATTTTACTAGTATTTAAAATTTTTATTTGCAGTCTATGAACCAAACCATCTTTATAATGTGTTTCAGAGCAAAAATTTCCAGAACAACAAAAAAGTTGATGTTTAAAATTATGGAAATGCTCTGACAGATGCAGAAAGATGTTTCATTTACTATCCAACTACAGTAATGTAAAAACAGTAGATACAAGTTTTAGTGGAAAATCATAAATCTTGTGCATTCTAATTTTCTTCCAGCATAACCTTTGAGAAATGATGTCTCTGAAAGATCTGTGCAGATTTGTCCTGCATCATTCTGATATTCATGCAGCTGGACGCCTGAGTAAAATTATCCTCTTCACTTTCATCTAATGCCATTTTACTTTGGGCTACACTCTGCCACAAGGGTGCCTAAATTTTTGTCTGATGTATTTTCTACAAACTTCTCACTTTATATGTTTTACTAAGAAGGAATGTTCCCCTTTTATATTTCTGCCTTGACACAATCACTCTCCAAGTCACTAGTAAACTCTTTCCTGTCACTCTGAAGTACTTGTGGCAGAGTTTCATGTAGTTCTGATTTAGTACGACATTCCCACAACATGATCTTTGATGTTTACCCTACTGTGCTTTTCACATCCTGCCACTAGTGAGAAAGATACAAAAGGAGACAAAGAGCAATGCAATTCATATAAAAAATAGTTGTCCCTGGTCTGCACCTGTGAAAACTTAAGATCCACCCCAGACAGCATAGCATTGCTGCATCAGTTAAAAGCGCAAAAGGACCCATTGCTGTTGGGGAGCTCCAGTGTCACAGTCCTCAGAGGACACAGATACAGCCTTCCTAGTAGATTGCCTTCCATGTGGTGTGCGTCTCGTAAATAGGCATGCCAGCAGCCAACCCTCTGACCTTGTATTGTCCATCTGAGGTAGCAGTGATAGAACTGGGTGACAGCTCTGGTCTTTGTGCACAGCTCCATCTAAGGTCTGGGAATGGGCCACCACCAGTGCGGAGTCCTGAAGTATACCTGGGTCCAACATGACCGAGTTACATCTCTGACCGTCAGTACGTCAGTACCATCCCAGTGGCCCAAGCTCCCGCAAGTAAGGATTGGCAGCCTAAGAGGTAAAAGAGACGTGGATTCCACATGAGTCCTGGACACTGGTTGTCTAGGTCAGTCCCAAGTACCAGAGGAAATTCAGAAGGAGAAAGTATTCTAGAGTTCAGGAACGCAGAGGCAAAGGGCCGGGCAGGCCACTTTGCCAAAGTCTGTGGGTAGTTCTGCTCTCTGCTTCAGAGCCATGTGAAAGAACTGAAAAGACATTTCAGTATCTCTCAAACGCCCAGTGTATTTGATGGGTACAACTGGTATAATGATATATCACACCATAAGCTGTTTGCATCTCATTGGTCGTATGTGGTACTACTTAGATTACGAGTTTGACTATGAGAGCTTTCAAGTCTGTCTCCTCTCCCTTTCATTACCGCTGAAATCTAGGTGAACTGGTAAGTATGCCCAAGAGTTCCCTTCCTTAACCTTAATGAGAAGTTAAATCAACTAAGCCCTATTCTAAATTCAAGAACACATACAGCAGCTCTACATCCTAACCATACCAAAAACCTACTCAGTTTCCTATCCTTGTACTTTTTTAGGCATGTTGAATGTGTTTAATGGCCTTTGCTGCTCCTCTCATAGATCTTAATTATATGGATTATAAATTTTTCCATGTTGTCTTGGTGTAATTTTCAGTCATCAGTCTTTTAGGACTTTGAAATAAATTTGAGGTGGGACAGGAATACATCTTTCTGAAGCTACCACAAAGGTAAAATTTAATGCACCTGGCCTCTGCAAATGCAAGAAAAGGAAGTTAGTTAATTGCGAGATAGCCTAAACTGTTACAATCAACAAGGGTTATCAGTTGGGTCCTCACAGGATTATCTCTAAGATGCAGACTTACAGTGCATTTCCTTGTAGTATTTTCTTAAAGTACATCTGAATGCTGACCCTAGGAGAAAACCTGCTCCCTATAATAGCTGAATACCAATCGCAGTGGCTTTCAGATGCCAGTTCTTATTGTAAATGTCATGTACCACAAGCATGTACCAAAAACAAAAGGAAGGTGATCAACGGATGAGTAGAGAGAGGAGGGAAGGAATGAGAAATGTAGGGGATTTTAAAAAAGCATATATTATTTACATGTACTACCTTCACACAAGGAATGTGTCCCACACACGTACTAATAAATGAAAATTTAAAAACAAATAAATTCTAGCCTAATATAATTGTAGCAGCTTCAGAAACATGTGTGCTAGCAGATTGCCTTGGGAAAGGAACATGTGTTATTTTAAAACTGTCAAACAGTTACATATGCCTTTCCTAATCAATCCTATGATTTATTTGGGATAATCTGTTCCCAAAACAAAAATGGATGTATTCGAGGTTTTCCATTTTACTTCCAAATTTTATCCAGAGATTCTATGGGTGCTATGTAAATATAGACATGATGATGTCCAAAATGATGTCTCTGAGGACTCTTTGAAACTACTTTTTGAAGTAACAACATCTATATCTCTGTAAACTATGTAATGTTAGTGCAATGAAGATCAGAAAGCAGGGATTTTGACTTGGGGACTACATCATGACTCTCCTTAGGTGGGCTTGAGGGTCATTACTGACCATATCGACAAGTGGATCTGTAACGTCTCTTTCATCACTAGAAATCTGTCGTCTACTCTTTCTTCACACATAAAGTGAGGCCCGAGGAAATGTGCACGGTACAGACAACAATATTATTGCAGTACAATAAGTAAATAAATAAAAATAAAATTAAAACAAATAAGCACAATGTTGGACTTCCATCAGTGAAAATCCTAGGTTATTTACATTTGAATTCAAAGGGTCACAAGAAAAAGCCACTAAATCTTTCTTCCAATATTCTGCTGATCTCACCTGCCCAGAGTTCACACTTCTGAATGAAGACCAACCAGAATTGTTATCCATGCACCTTGATTTCTGGAAACAATACTTATTTATATAGGTATTACACTATGGATCCTGGGAGTCTTTCTTTACTGGCTCTAAGATTTATCTAATGGGTCAAATCAATAGTATTGTCTGATGCTACAGTATGAGAAGGGATGGGGAGTACGGCATTAGAATAACTCAAAGCCCTGGCTGGCCTACTTAATAGTGAGTAACTTCAGGCAAGCACTTATTTGATTTTAAAAAAACTTTTAATACTTTTAAAAGTACCTTTCATGAAAACTACATGCCTTTGTACTGTGATACATTAAAAAAGAAGGGAAAAAAGGCTGAAAGGGATGGTAGGAGAATGAATAAAAGAGGAGTCAAGATGTATCATGTATAAGTAGAGATTCCCTCTGGTGTATGTTATCACTTATGCATATCTAAATTGTACCAATGAACTTAATTAAAAACTAGTGAAAAATAACATTTCTTCATTGACATTTTTCTGGAAAGAGCAACATAATGACTTTACAAAGGGCATTACTATACAGATGAATGTTTTGATGCATGTTCCAACAATTTCCCCTTCTGCAATTTATCTCTGATAGCAGAGGCTTCTCCTTTCTTCTTAATGAAGATTGCCTACAATGCATGAGTAGATTGAATTCCCCTTCGTTCAGGAGGTTCTATTAACATATTTTAAATGAAATAATGCATAAAACAATACATACAGGAAAATTAAGTAAAAATAATGATATAGGTGAATAAATACAGATGTTGCTTGTTTAACAACCTACCTGTTTAATGACTGTTTTGATTTAGGGCTGAGAAACTGTTGGAACTTACAACGTACCACTTGAACTTATGATCTGTCATTTTGGTGCAGTTCTATACATCTTAGTCACAGACTTCAATGTCTTTTTTTGTACAGTACATCTTGTTTATACCATGCTATAAAGTTTGCTGATTTACCAGTACAGCATCGTACTCTAGCTTTGCATTTTTTTATACATTACTATATTGCATGTAACAGCTGTGCAAATAAAAGCAAAGTTATCAAGTTGAAGTTTCCTTTGGCTGTTTCTTTGTTATGAATATTGTTATGTACACACTATACACAACTCCTCATTTAGTGAACAATGCACTTAATGATGTAATTGTGGAATGTTAATTTGGACCAGAAATATGTTGCTAAATATGGAAGATGCAAAATGGGGGACTGAAAGAAGTAAAGTTTGAAAACTAAAGAAAAAGAATATGAGAAGGAAGGAGCAAAACTGAGACAAAGGATCCTATTAATGTGTAAAAGCAAATTAATAGAATTAAAGTAAAATAAATGAACAAACAAGAAAAAGAAGAAAAAAGAAAAAAGAATAAGAAAAAAGGAATAAAAGAAATAACAAGAAATAAAAGAGAAACAGAAAAAAGGAGTAAATCCAGCTCCTTAAAAATTATCAGTGAATGAAAAATGAGTGGTTTCTTTCCTCTGTTGGCAGTACTGGAATCCACCAGGAATGGGGGAGGGATAGTGAGACTTATTTGGTTTCCACATTCATGATTTTTCTTGTAAATGTTGAATCCTGCCTCATCTTTCCTGCTGAGCATGGCTGGCCAATGGTTTGCAACAATGAGCTGTATCTACTCCAGGTATTCCAGTTTCTGTGTCCCTCTGTGCACCTCAATTCATAACTTCCTAGCTTTCTCTGTCTAGCTTTATTACCTGTAGATTGTGAAGTGCCTGCCACCATCATGCTCCAGACACCTCTCTGTCTATACACCCAAGTTTGTGGCAGCCATCCAGCCAACATAGATCTCTGGTTCTGTTTCAAGATGGGGGAAAAAAGACAGACCACTAAGCTCTGTGTTGTATGTAGTCAGTGGGGCAGAGGCTCACAAGGT
This sequence comes from Dolichotis patagonum, assembly GCA_004027295.1. Classification (NCBI taxonomy): domain Eukaryota; kingdom Metazoa; phylum Chordata; class Mammalia; order Rodentia; family Caviidae; genus Dolichotis; species Dolichotis patagonum. Next base: position 5,425 of record PVJX010027920.1, read on the forward strand.
TTACTGTAGTTAATGTTAAGACTTTCAGAATGAACCTCTTCTAAAATCTGGAAACATCCAACCTGATTTCCCTCCACACAGGCACAACCATCATGGAATTCTTAGCCTGAGCTTAACCTTATGTAGATCATGTATCTTTTTTGTGACTGTCTTGCAGTCATCTTTTACCTAGTCACTGTGGTGGGGTAATTCCAGAAACTCTAAAGTGCAGCTGTTCTGTAGCTCAGTCTTAAACAATCAGCCCCTTCCAAAAGTGTCTCCTGATTAAACATTCTCAGTGGGCACTGTAATGAACTCTTCTCCAACTCTGCCCTGCCATGGAGAAGGAGTTACTTTCAGAGTAAACCCTCACACTATTCCTGCAGTGTATTAACAGTGAACTTTTCTTGGGGTTAGTGCTGCATCCTGGTCTGTTCACTCTCCCTGGAATGAGAAGAACCAGGATTATACCACACCAGATTGGGTGAATACAGTGAATGAGCACACACTGGTATCTCTTTTTACAGGAATTCCTTTCTATCTGAAGTCACTTGGTAGTAATATTCACTGGATTTTTGATAACTGCAGGTAAAGTCACTCGCAAAAGGAAGGCATCCAAAACTGCTCCAGAAAATGGCAAAAATGATGAGATAAGTATGTTATAAGTAAAATCAATATTTTGGGAGCAGTTATAGTGTGTCTTTTACTGCAATAATTAAAAAAATTTTTAAGCATTCACCATATATTTTTATTACCCTTGGAAAAACAACATTTTTCTTACAGATTCCCAAATTTTTATAGAGGATGATATGGATTATTTGCCCTACTTTATAAAGTTTGGACCCTTGGGAGGAAGAACTGAATGCCTGGGATTGATGGAAATGTCTGGAAACAGAGACTGCCTAGAGGTTTCCTCACAAATATTTGGCACGTATTTGAAATTTTGAAGCACAGGTCTTGCTGAGACTTTCAACCATAGGATTTACCTGGAGTCTGTCCATGTGGCTGGGACTTCTCACAAAATAGCAAAATAGTAAGAGAAAGCAGTCAGTATTAGGAAGATAAGCACTCAAAGATGTGTAGTAGAAGCAACAATACTTTTATTTTTAAAAATTTAATTAAAAAAATTACACAGCGTCACTTTCACTGCATTCTCTTATGAAGAGTTTGCTCACCGACTCCAGCCCAGCCTCAAACACACAAAGCTTCCTGACCGTGGTTGTCTTAGTTACTTCTCTCATTGCTGAGACAAAATCCCTGACACACACAAGTAAAGGAGCAAAGGTTTATTTCAGCTTACAAGTCATAGAAGTTTCAGCTGGCTCCAAGGGGTTGTTGTGTACCAACACCTTTTCCCCAAGAAGCAGTTTTGGTTTTGCGTCAGCACTGACCCAGTGGATTCTCAACCGAAAGTTACATCAAAAAAACACATATGTACACCGAGTGTATCATTACTTTGTAAAAAGTTCCTGCTTGGACAAATTGGGTGGGCCCCTACATATTCTCTACTTTGATGCTTGGACCCCACCTTGTTTCAGGTCAGAGAGCACCACCCTGGTTCAGAGGTTTGTATTTCCATAACATCGTCATGTACATGGCCGAATTTCTTTCAACCATCATCTCAGTGTCGCTAGAGCCAGAATATATGATGACCAAAGGAGCCAGGCCATGCAAGGTCAACAGGTGCCCCAAACAGTAGTGTAATACTTTGGTGGGTTCTGAATTCCCTGAGAACTGAAAGCTTCCCCAGTTTCCCAGGACCCCAAAATTCCCAAGTCTGTGTTGGAACATGAGCAAAATATCTGTAATCTCCTCTATGACCTTCCCTTCATTATCTATTTATAAGCACCAGTTGCTTAAATTTAATTTCCCATATACCCCTCCCTCAGAAGAAAACAGATAATCTAAGGTCAAGCGATTTTGATGGATAGCAGTGTGCATTTTGGTCTGTTGTTTGGCTAACAAGTTAAGAGCTTTGGCAGTTTCTTGAGTTATAATTTCCACAGCTGTTTGCAGTATAATCTTCAGTTTAGCATATAATGAGAGTACAATAGCCCCATCACCCATCCTCTGCCTAGGTGGCAGGACCATAATACTGAATTATGCATTCAAATTTCCATTTGCCATCTTTCCAATTGCTAATTTGCAGGGTACACCACTTTCTATGGGCACTCTTGTCCCCAAACACTTGAACCCCCAGATGTTCTCCTTTGGCAAATGGGAGTAGAAAGAAAGGTGACAGAATTGTCCCAAATGCACAAGACCAGCTTTGGGGAAGTACAGCCTATGCAATTCTTCTGCATATCCAGTAGAGTTCATCTGTGGTCCACCATTCAGTGTCTGCATTTAACATCATCCCATCCCCTCTTAGATGACAAAAATTAGACAAGAAGTGAGAGTTTGGCTCAAAGTAGTCAGGAGATCCCCACCATCATATTTTCCCAGCAGCTGGGATAACTTGGTGCGTTTAAGACCTTTAACCCAGACACATGGAGGTTCCTATGGAGACATTGAACCATCCTCCCCAGAAGGCAAGACAGTTTCTTCCAGTTATTGAGGTCTTGAGAAGCCAAATGACTTAGGGAGAGCTGGGTACCCTGTGCCGAGATCAGGTTCCTGGGAATTTAATTCTCTAGCTTCCCATGGCCATTGATCTCACATGTTGCTTCCTTCACATGCATAGCAAAAAAGAGACCTTCAGAGTCTGGGTCACAGCCTCTGCTAAGGCTAAAAACAAGTTTTAAGTTATTGCCATGATTGGAGGGGGACTACTTTCTATTTCCTCATAAAATGCCTGAAAAACCTGATAAGATGTAGTAACTTGGGCACACACACACACAGGCATGACGCATACTCCACATATATTTTCCAGTCTGGAGGCCATTTTTCCACTTGGGGTCTCTGGATTAAAGACAGTAAAATTAACAGGGTTAAATGTTCTCAATTCACAGCTAATATTTCATCTCCTTTTGGAAGAGTGGCATTTTATCTTTATCTTTCCAAGTGGTCCACAAGGCACAGCTACAGTAAAGGCAGTAAGTCTAGCAGTCGCCATTACAGGAAGATTTGGGTGAGATCTGTTCACATATATATTTATCATGGAGCCTGTATTCTCTCTCCCATGATAACCCTCCACACTTTAGGACTATCCAGGGAATTTTAGTAATGGAGGCACATACATCAAAAAATACAGATTACAGAAGGTGGGTATTTGTAACCTGGGTTTTATTAATGGTCCTTGACCTTGGGAGTGTTAAAGTTCAACCCATTCCTCAGTTGGGGGTACTTTGAGTCCAAACAGGTGTGCTGATTTTCAAGTTGACAGATACAGTAGGTTGTCATATTATGGATGGTTTTCAATGGGTCCTCCTAAGAATGAGATGTGAGTGTGGTAGAGTCCAAGTAACTCCCTGGCCTGTCCTTGTTAGGGGAATGCACGGGTCACATGATGGAGAGCTCAGGTTCACTAATGGGGTCCCAAGTAAAAGCAGCCAATACCAGCAAAACATCCCACCTTCAAGAAGAAGGCAAGGGCCAGCAGACACCTCTCACTACATTTCCAGTTGGTGGGGCAATCTCAGCAAGGGCTATTGGCAAAAAGCAGGGCTAGAGACTCAAGTACAGGTAAGAGCAAGGAGTGGAAGAAGCTGCAGATAGTCACAAAAAGAATGAGCCCATCTCTGACATGAGTTGGCATCAGACTCAGGCTTCTGTGGTTTGTAGACTAGTCAGTCTCTGGAGTGACCAGAACAGAGCTATAGTTTTTCAGTGGTGCTCCTGAGGTCACTGTCCACTCTTTCAGCATCATCAGCTTACACAGCACCAAAGAGTCAGGGCCACACCCCCAGTCTCAAAACCCAGGCTTCACTCTGCTTTATTGAATCCAGGGGATGAGCTTATTCACTTACTACAGTGGGGATTGATAGCATAACATTGAATGGCTCCCTCCAGTCAATGGCTTAAGAGTTGGACAATCCATTCTTTTACCCACATGACATCCCCTGGCTTGAAAGAGTGAGTGTCTATGGCCAAACTCACAGCCATTTTCCCTAACTCATTGATGTAGAGTAGCTAAGGCTAAGCCTAATGCCCACACTGGTTGTCTAAGAATGAGGCTCCCAAGATCCTTTAAATCTCCTTTTTATTCCTTTAATAAAAAGGGGCAACCCACAGAGAATTTCAAAAGTGGAAAAATTGAAGGGTTGCCAGGCAGGGCTGCTAAAAGGGGCTAGTGTCCTTGGCACAAGATGTTCCCAGAGTCCAAGCTACAGATGTTCCTTGTAACCATAACTGTGACCCTGGTGCATGGGGTTGGGTAGGGAAGCCTAAAGTTTAAGATGGAGGTGCTCCTGTTTATATCCTTCACTAGAAAAGACAGTGCATCAGTTTCCCACAATTCACCCTTCTCATATCTTCATATTTTTCTTCTTCAAACTCTGTGAGCAAAAGTTCATTCTCTCTACTGTATTCCTTCATCTGGAACATGATAGCCAAATAAGGTGGGGAAGATGATTTGGTAAGGGCAGTCTCTAGGAAAAAATAAATATGCTTTAAAGCATATATGACCAAAACATGAGTACTAGAATGGAAAAGGCAAATGTAACTGGTTGGCTCTTAGACCTGTCTCCTAGTGCAGCTGGAAACTGCCAACAGGGGTTTGTGATTAAAATCCCCAGTATAAGTCTAGTCTACATTACTATAACTTCTATATCTATGGCTTTAATTTTCTCCTGGGTAGTTAAGACCAAGCTAAAGTGAAGCTAGTATTAGGCAAAATCAGCATTTATTTTTGCCAAATATAAAGTTTAGTTAAGGCTTCCACTGTTTTTTGTGGGATCATGTGTAGAGTCCTCAATCCTGTTAGTGTTAGCTACCAGGATGAATCACAGTCTTGACTGACCGGAAGTTCCTGTGGAAGCAGAGAAGACATTTCTCTCCTTGGTGACCCTCACTTCTTAGCATCCGTTGATCCTCTTTATCAGCTGATTCTTGCTTTTGGGTCCTAACAATCACCTTGCTCAGAAGCTTGGTTAACAATGTGTTGGAATCTTGTAGGACAGGTTTCCTCCTATCCTGAGTTTTTGTTGACCTTGGAGGGTCAGACCAAAATATTGACAGTTCTCTTAGTCCAGTTACCTTTTTAGCTTTGGCCCCTAAACCTCAGTTGTTGAACACCCAGGAAATCAGTTAAACCAGTATTGCAGTGAGAACAGCAGTTTTGATCTTATGATATATCAACATATCAAATACCATGAAATATTGATCAGGGAACTGTTATTCCTTACTAGTTGTGGTTGTCCTAGAATTTGAATCACTGCCAAATATTAACAGATAACAATTATAAAGTTTTATAGAGACAACCTGAGATATAGGGCAACATATTGTCACAACAATTATGATGACATCATTACATTAGAACCATTACGTTTTTGCTGTTATATCTAAACACATTCAGGTTTTTTATCTTAGTATAAAATGGCCTTTTAGTCAGTTATCTTTATCTATTTTCAAGATATTAAGTAACATATAGAAACTTTTACCTAATTTGTTATATTTTAACCACTTTTTGTTAAATGAATGATAAGTAGAATGTACTTTATTGTTTCATACATATACTTTACATGTTGTTAATGTTATTAATGACTCATCTCTAATTATTATAATGGCATTGTTACAACTCTATAAGGTGTAAGCATATCCAACTATTATAGCATGATTATATAACAATCATAAATATTAACCTGAAAAAGTCTGTTAATATAAACAACTGCAGCTTGGGAGTTACCAGTATGATAAAATATATTTTTCAAGTCCTGCATCTTAAAAAGACTGATACATTTTGGGAAAATATAAAGTTATTTAACATATCCTTAGCAATAGTTAGTTTCTCAGCTATATAGGAATCTTTACATGTATTTACTTAGTTTTTACTCCTAAGGCAAAATTTACATATTTTGACAGGTTCATACAGAATTCTTGTCAATTCAATACCAAAAAAAAAAAATTAAAAGACATCTTAAGAACCCTTATAAATTTAGGAAACTATTAATGACCACATATAGACTTATTAGCCAATACAAATGTACCTCATTTATACAATAGCAAAATGTATATTTAACCAAAAGCATCTGAATCAGAAATCCTCATTGTTTTAGGCATAACGAACTTAAACTTTTACTCATAACTGGCTTATGTTTATCATAATTTATTTAATAACTATTGGGATATGGCACCATTAGACCCTGGGGAAACTAAACAAGCCACCATCAGTTGAGAAATTGAACAAGTTTTTGTCTGGACACAAGAGCGGAGATTTGTTCAGCCACAAAGGGGAGTTTTGTTCAATGGTTCTTCAAATTCAAGAAGTTCTCACTTAGTTACCTTAATGATTGCTTTAGATAATTCATTATAATAGCATTTTATTTTAAAGTATTTTATATATTTTCTTTGACCAAGGAAAGACTCTTGTTACACACAGACAATAATAGGTATTGTATTTGTGAAATTAATTTTGGACATGATCTTGGTTATCTGTGTTATCTAACAATCTGAAAGAAAACATGCATATTTTTATTATCAACTAATTATTTTAGTTTACTGTTAAGTTATGTGAACCACGGCATTTAAGCTAATATTATGAGTGTCTACTTATCTATAAGAAAACCTAAGTAGAACATATAATTTAAGATTCAGATGTAGAATCACACACAATTTAAATCATATATAACCTTTATGTTCTCAGACTCTAAGGCTTCTATTTGTAAGTGCCACGTGACTTTGATGTTGCTTAACCCTAATCCTATAACTTTTGAAGTGGACTTAGCTCTTTATAAGACATAGATAACCGGCATCTATGTGAGAGGACAAAAGAGCCAGAGAAAACTAAAAGGAAAAATAAAATTGCTTTAGGTACCTTAAATCAATGAACAGAAAACACACAGATGTGCAAACAATTACTTTTAGATCACAGTGCACTTTTAAAAATATTTGCCAAGCTCTAATAAGCTGATGTAAGTTCCTTATAAACTGACTAGTCAGAACTTTTTGGGGTGATCAATTAGACTAGATATTTCTTGCAATAAACCAACTCCAACAAGGGGGTGGGAGAGAGAATCTTACTATAGACTTAGAACCATAAAGCATTGGGAAGGGGTTTGATGGTTTGTCTTTTATTTTATAATTTACCTCTGGAGAAGAGTCAATTTGTAATTTACCTGTGGATCACATATCAAGGAAAAGAGAGGCTGTGCACCTCCCTCTCTACTCCACATGATGGGAGGAGGTACCAGGCTCTTCTACTCCCCAGCTCCCTACCATTTTGTAACCAACAGAAAAAAGTTAAAAGGTGTGACTTGTCCCCTTTTTTATATTTAACCCAGTTTTTGATTTGAAATTATTTTTCTTTAATTTTGCTTGTACTTTGTTTCTTTCTCTTTTGGTCTCAGATTCTTACATTTTTAAATTTGACTCATTGTCAAGAGACTTTCAAGTAACCTTGAATTAGTACTCTTGTTTTAACACCTACATAAAGCAGAGAAAAGAGCAAGTTAATCTTGGAACTGTAGTGTAAGCATTTACAATCCACAAGAAACATTTTAAGCATATTAATTAAAGTAAAAATGCCAACTTAGAATAGAAGCCAAAAATAAATTTATCAAGTAACCAAGATTTGTAATAATGGGCTCTTACTGTGACTAGGGGTTGGCTTTCATGCCATAGCATGAACATTTTATGATTGGCTCTGCTTTTGTTAGGATGCAGGAAGTTGTACCTTTCTATTTTCCTCTTGAGCTGATGAAAAGGGAAATCTTTTGCCCCTCGTGTGGCTGTAGTCAGGACACCAGAAAGTCGTTCCTCCTCAGCTGGCACTGGCTCCTGGTGAGGTGGAGCCAGGTTGAGGTTCTAGCCTGGGGTAGAGGTGCCATGTGGAGGTGCAAGATAAAGGTAGATTTTCTCTATTCTTGATAAGTCTCCAAGTATTTAGGGGAAAGAAGACAACTTGTCACCAACACTGGCTACAACCCTATCTCCTTCAGAGACCCTGGTCTTTTTTAATTAACAAATTCCATCAACAACTGACTTACCCAGACCTCATCCTGATTCAAATTTTACAGAAGGTAGGTGGTATAAGGATGAGTGTTTGTGGCCAAATAAAACACTAATACTTTATCACGTTAGATTTTTTGTTTTTCAACTGTGAGTTGCCTTCCTGAGCCTTTTTATTTGTTTGCTTTAAAGAGAATAAAACTGAACGAAGTAAGACAGAATAAAGCCAATCAATACTGAACAATGAAAGCAATACAGAACTTCAAATCAAGATAATAGGAAATGAACAATGGCTTCCATAATGTCTTGTATTTTCTTCAAAATAGCGGTCCATACCATTAGACATAATAAAATCAAACAAAACAAAATAGAATAAAGCCAGATCTAACAAAACAATGAAAATTATACAGGTCCCCAAATCCTTAGCATCAGTCCAAGGGAACTATGAGATAGTATTTTGTTCCCTGAACCCCTTTATTCCCTAACCTGTACTAACTGGGAGGCAAATTTGTTTTCCATTCTGTTTTTTTCAAAAACATGGGACTCAGTCTCCAGTACACATCAAAATATCTTGCCAATGGTCAAGGTAAGGAAATTGTTCAGGATAACCAGGGTCCCCTACAACAACTCTGAACACTTAGTTAATTATCTGCTTACCAGTTGAGCCCTCAGTGTCCCATCCCAACCTATGTGATAGCCAACCAATTTCACTGAGAGTCTGGACCTTACCAAGAGTCAGTTTAACACCACAGTTACCCGAACATTCCCTTTTAAAATATTTTAGCTTATACTTCAGGACAGTTAGGTTACTCTGCCTTCCATCCATTTCCTCCTCCAACAGACAACTTTCATGCACAAGTGAGGGAGGAGGGAAGGCAAAGGATTTTAATTTGGAAGGGGCACACATTCACCTCTTCAGTCTCTGGCTGATCTTGTGGAGATACTTCATTGGTGGAGTTCCCAAGGCCTGTCCTCTCCCTTAGTCATACAAGGACAGCTATGAAACCGTGGGCCAGAACTCAACACTCTCTTGGTCCTGTGGTCAGGTCAGAACCTTCCTGCTGTCTGTCCCCTTCACACACAAACTCACACGGATTCCAACCAGCTGCCCAGCACCCAGTCCCTTGGGGTTGCTGTTTTATTCCTTGAAGAACTGCTTGGGCAACTCGGGTACTCCAGTCCACAGCCCAGTGCCTGAGAACTGCAGTTGCAGTTGCAATTTCAGTGGAGCTTACTTGGGCACCTCTGGTAGTTGATCAATCTCCCCTTCTTCCTCTGTAAAGACAGGACTACCAAATGGAACCCTGGTTACCAAATCTGGTGGGTGGTGCTCCCTGAACTGGTTCCTTAGCCTCTAGTTCTATTGTGCATCTGGATCTCTTGCCAAGCAGGTCACCTCCTCCATGCATTTGATTTGATTTGATTTGATTTGATTTATTTGATTTTAGTTTTGGTACCAGGGATCGAACTCACAACCTCACACTTGCCAGGCAGATGCTTGTGCTACTGAGCTAAATTCCTGCCCTTCCCCATGGATTTTTAAGATTTCAATGTCACATGGTGTATCTTACATGAGAAACCCAAGGCATAAATAATCTAAAAAGGAAAATAAAAGATAAATAATAGGAAATGAGAAAGTTCTTACAGATGGGAAGGGGACCAGGAGACAGAGGGAGCAGAGGGAAAGGAAAGTAAAAATATTTAAGTTGTTGCTACTTATTCTGTTCCTTTCATCTACACTTAATTATTTCATTTTTCCTAAGTTCAAGTACCATTTATGTTTTTATGATTCTATTTTGTATCCACAATTGACCTTTTCTAGCTAACAACCCTTTGAAAAATAATTTTAGTAGTCATCACTGGTTATCTTTAAATAATAACATTCACTGTGGGGCAAAAACCTATGAACTTTGCATTTGTTCATATGATCCTTTTGGCATTAGTATTTTACTTTTATGTGTACTACAAATTTGCAACATGGTGTTATTTTGCTTTAGATAATTTTCTTTTAAAGGATTACAAGTGAGAAAACAAATTTTGTACATTTGACTTCATTTTGAAAAAATTTTTTAATTATGTTTATGAATTAAAAGTGTCATATTGGGTATAAAATCAAGATATGTTCAATTCTGTCTGTGTGAGTTCAAAGTTCAGAAATGAAAATTATCTCAGTGTAAAAATGAAAGGTGGAGTGGTATGAGACATACTAACTTGCAAGAGAAAACATATCAGGAATAATGTGGAACAGATCATATATACAATATCTTTACAAAGTGATAGAATTTCAAAAGAAATGAAAGGAAAACTGATAGAACTGAGTGATAGAAAAATTCAAAATTATACTTGTTGATGTAAAAAACTTCTGACTTAGAAACTGATAAAAACAAATAAAACTCTTTTTTTTTGTACCAGGGACTGAATTCATGACTTTATGCTTGCCAGGCAGACACTTACACCATGAGCTAAATCCTTGGCCCACAAATATAACCCTTAAAATAAAAATGCCAGGAAAAATTAATGCTCAAATTGGCGTAGTTATTGACCAGGAACTTGGCCTAGCCCCCAGTGTTCTAAAACAAGCTATAGTGAAGGTTTAAATAAAAAGAGACAAGTGGTGCAGTTTTAGGGAAGTGCAGGAAAGTTAAAACTCTCTGGGAGTAGAGATGAGGGTGCTTCTGGACCACCACATCCATTGGGCTGTCATTGATTTAGGGGATGCAGGAAGAGGAAGACATATAAGTAAGCCAAAGTTCACAAAAATGTCCAAGGTCTTGAGAAACAAAGGCACTAAACCTTGTCAATTAAGAGAAGGGTCTAATCTTTATGGCTGGCAGCTTTACTGTTCTGGAATAGGAGGTGTAGCAGCCCATGTCCTCAGCTGCCTAAGCTGTGGTGTTATCTTCACCTCAGAGCACTGGGAATATGAGTTTCACCAACACAGCCAGATTTCCCTTCACGGTCAGCAATTTAACCCTTATGTGGCCTGGTCTCTGACAGCATTAAGAGGAAGCTGAGCACAGGATGAGCAGAGTGTATATTTTATTAGGGAATTAAACTGGAGTTCACTCATAATAAGATCTTAGAAACAATACATTTCCAGCAGTCTCATAGTTCAGGGAAGAAGACTCAATGAAAGCTAATAAATACATATTTTGAATTAAAATAAATATACAATGGGGCAAAACTTGTGTGGCAGGGTGCAGCTAAAGCAGTGCTTAGAGAAAAATTAATACCATTAAATGGATATATTAAAACAGAAGAAAGATCTAAAATTGGTAGCCTAAACTTATAGTTCAAGAAATTTCACAATAAAGAGAAAATTAAACCTAAATTAAGCAAGTAAATGATGGAAATCATGAAAATTAGAAAAGATAACAATAAATAAAAGATATCAGTAAAACAAAAGACAGACAAACCAACAAAATGAATAGTGGACTCTTTGAAAAGTTTGATAAAATCAAAAAACTTCTAACTAGCTAAACAAAAAAATGTTACCAAGAAGAGACAATATGATTAATCTTACAGAAATTAAAATGATAAAGGAATATTAAAAACAACTGTATATCTGCAAACACAATAACATAGATAAAAGATAATTTCTACTCTGTAAGAATTCATTTGGGAGGAAATAATCTATAGTCATGTACATATTAAAGAAATTAAATGTATAGTTATATATCTTCCAATAGAGGAAACTATAGGCTTCCTTGTTTTCCTGTTTTTTTCAAACATTTAAGCAAGAAATAATTTCAATTTGACAAATCAGTTCCAGGAAATAGAAGATAAGAGAACACTTCCTAACACATTTTATTAGGCTATCATTTCCATAATACAGAAGACAAAGGTATTACAAGAAACAATGTCTTCAACTAATACCTTTTAAAATAAAATAAAGCAGTATATTACAGTATTATGCATCATAACACATTGGGATTACTAGGAGTACAAAGTTATATCAATATTCCAATGAAGTAATTTGCTACATTTTCATATTAGTCAATTTTATCACTGTAAGAACACCAGACACAATTTATTTATTTTTATTTATTTATTTATTTTTATTTTTATTTTTTTAATTTGAAAGAGAATAAAACAAAAGGGGGTAGTACAGAGCAGATCAGAACAGGACAACATAGGCAACACAGTACTTTACATTAAGTCAACTGGACATCAACAGTAGCTAACACCATATCGCTTACTCTGCTATAGTTGAGCATAGTTTAAAATACAATAATATCAAACATAACACAATAGGATAAAGCCATGCATAGAGTGAAAGAATTACAGGGCTTTCTGAACCAAATAACAGAAAATGTTCAATGGGTACTATAATATCTCATTTTTGATAAAAAAGAAAAAAAAATTTGTTTGAGCTATCACACATATTCAAATTCCAATAAGACACAATGCGATAGATAGAACCAATGGTAGTAGAACAAAAAAAGCATGGTAGGACTTCTAAGAAGGATGAAATTAAATCAGCAATAGCTGTAATAATGTTTTGTTTTCTTCAAACAGCTATACCAGACACAATTTAAAGGAGGCTCAACTTTTTAGGGGATTCAGCCCATATTTGCTGGCTGCACAGCAGAAATAATCATGGTAGAAAGGCATGACAGAGCAAAGCCATTTACTTCAGGGTGGCAAGAGAGCAGAGCAGGAGAAAAGCACCAGAAAGGAAGTGGCCAGGGACCAGACAGACCCAAGTCACAAGTCTGTTACACACCCAGACATAGGCAGATGTGTGCTACACCAATGCCCTGCACTGCTCCCAAAGTCAAGATGGCACTCCACTCTTCACGCCACATCCTACCACTTATCAATGTGCTACGCAAACGTGTTTCCTTAAAACACCTACAATCTACAAGTAAAGACAAATGCAACTTCATAGTTTCACCTAACACAATACAAATGATTGTAGAACTAGAAATGCAGCAAAGACTTCCCCAAAGTCTCATCAGTTCCATCATGTTGTTTCAAAGGTCTAAGTCCAAGTGCCTTTTGAGATTTAAAGTAAATCTTTAGCCAGGAATCTCTATGAAAGTAAAAACAAACAAACAACAAAACAAAAAAACTAACCAAATTATTAATCCCAAGATAAACATTCCCATCCCAAAGGGTAAAAATAGAGGCGCTGAAAAGAATAGGACAAATAGAGAGAAAAGAATAAAAGAATAGTTTAAAATATTTGCTTTAGTTTTAATGGCACTAATCTCTTCAACAGCCACACCTCCTTTGGCCCCCAACTTTACACATGGTTTCTTCTGGGCCATTTAAAGTTTCAAATTTTTTTCTGCTTTGCTCTTTACCTAATTATCACTATAAATCCAACTAAAAACAGCCTATCCATGCGTGAACATTGGTCTGCCTTTGAATTTCCGTGGCCACATCAGTTAGTCCACTTTCTCTAACCCCAGTCTTCTACAAACGCTCAGAAAACAACATATAGAAACACTTTTGCCAAAGGATTTCATAAACAGCCTCTAGTCCAACTGTCAACGGAACCTTTATTCCCGCCTGAAACCTCCTGAGCCTGGCTTTTACTGTCTTCGTTTCTATCAGCATTCTGATCTTCTGAGCTCCCACTAGAAGCACTTGTCAGGCTTTCTTACAGCATTTTAGGGCTTTTCAATACCACATCTTCAAACCTTTTTAAATTCCTCCTGCAAATCAGTTCCAACTGCTTGTAAACCAGAAGCTTATGTATACTCATTGCAATGATCCCACTTTTTCTGTTAGCAATTTTCTGTATCAGGCGGTTTCCCTTTGGAGACATGATACCTGAAGTCCACAATTTAAAAGAAAAGGGCTTTAACTTTGCTCATAGTTTCGTGAGATCAAATACATGCCAGTCAGGCTCCAGGGAAGAAATAATCATCACAGACGAGCATGGAATAACAAAGCTGTTCAGTTCATGGCTGTTGGGAAGATAACAGAGGCACAGAGCCAGAGAGGAAATGGTGAGAAACGAGACACAGACTCCAGGGCCATGGCCATGGCCTCTATCACCCACTCAGACACTTCTGCAAGCCTGCTCCGTCAATCCCCTGAGAAGACCCCAAAGACTACCAAAGTGACACTCCACCCTAACTGCCACACACTCACACTAAAGAAAAACTAAAAATCTTGTAGATTCAGTAAAAGTAGTTCTGAATATTTCATGTTTCTCTTGATAAAACCTCTCAGCAATGTAAGTGCATAAATGACTCCCCTTAATCTAACAAGGGATAACAAGAAAAACCCTACTCATAACATAATACTGTATGTTTCCCTGCTAAGACTGGAGAAAAGACAGAACGTTGCGTCTCAGCAATCTTCTTCACTACTGTACTGGAAATCCTAGCTCAGTCAATGTGAAAAATAAACAAAAATCATGCATTTCAAAAAGAAAGTCTCTTTGTTTAGAGTCAATGCAATTTTATTCCTAAGAATCTGAATAATGTGTAAGAAAGGTTTTAGAAGTAATAAGTGAATTTAACAAGAGTACAGGGTACAAGGTCAATATACAAAACACCATCAGTTCCTCTATAGCTGCAGGGAAACATTGGAATAATTAAATATTAAAACACTAAATGAATATAAATTAATATTTCTCATAAAAACATCAAATAAAATGCAATACATAAGTTTAAATCTATAAAATATGTACATAATTTGCATGAATAATACTGCAATACACATAAAATAAATGACTTTCCAAAGAAATGGAGATCTTTCTCACATTCATGATTTACAAGGTTCACTTCAGTAATATGTGAATTCTTCCTTGTTTGAGAATGTATTAAATGCAATTATGATTTAAATTGCTCCAATATTTTTTGTAGTTATTAATAAGCTGATTCTAAAATTTATTTTGAAAGGCAAAGAAACTAGAGTAGCCAAACTAATTCTGAAAAAAGAAGAAAGCAACATGGAAAGACTCACCCCATTTAATTAAAACACTTTATATAAATACTCTGTAGTCATAAAGGGTGTCACGGTAAAAGAAAAACAATAGAAAACAATAGAGACCTCAGGGACAGAATCATTAAAATATCATCAATTTATTGACATATAGCAAAAGTAACTCAGTGAAGGGTATTTTTAATTAAAAATATTAATAATAATCTTTTCAGCAAATTATCCTACAATAAGACATAATCTACAGAACTCTCTGTACACTCCACACTTCAAATTACCTCAAACTATATCAAATGAAATAGAAAATTATACCAAACTTCTAAGTATAACCATTTTATAAAATATTGTCTTTCAGCATCATCATGTATATTTTAAATACATACAATGAATTTTTTTTTAAATAGAAAGAAATAGTATTTATAGATTCAGATTTGAGAGAAAATCTGTAACCTTGTATGTGATTATGAGTTTTTAGATACATCAATAAAAAAAACATGATCTGTAAAAATATCAATTGGATTTTATTAAAACTAAAACAATGAAACTATTTTCTGTGAAGGACACTTTTAAGAGAAAGAAAAATGATCTAAGGTAGGGAAGAATAGTTACACAATGAGTATTGAAGAACACTGGCAACCAAAACATATGAGGAAGTCAAAAAAGTCAAAGACTACAAACAACTCAGTATTATGGACAAAGGTGACCATGCACTTCCCCCAAAAGACTGAAATGATGGTTAATAAGTACATAAATAGATGTTCAGCATTGTTACCCATAATCAAATGCAAATTAAAATACAATGAGATAACACTTATCAGAATAACTGAAATTATAAAGACCAATCAGAATTTGGTAGGATGTGGAGGATCTAGCACTTTCATACACTGCTAGAGACTATACATCCATTTGTGAGGTGGTATGTTCAATTTGCAAAAATAGTTTGACAGCTTCATATAATTTATATTTGTCATGTGAGCCACTCCTAAGAATTTACCCATTAGCAGTTAAAGCACATCTGTTTTTAAGGTTTCAATATAAGTATTCCAAGAAATTATTTGCAATAGAAACTGGAAACTGTCCCAGTATCTATCAATGGGTAAACATTAATAGATAAATCTTAATGCATCCAAATAGCTTGTGAGTAATAAAAGAAGTGGACTGTTTATGGACACTAAAAGGATGACTCGCAGAATAATATTGTTGATATTTAAAAGGCAGATGTACGTGTAGTTTGTTATTCTATTTATGTAAGAGTCTAAAAACTACAATCTAATATGACAAACAGTGGTTTCAGGGATATTTGTAGATGAGAGAAAAAGAGGGGAAAACAATAGTCAATTGTGAGAGGAACTGTTTTCTTTTCTGAATGTGTTCATAACTGTGCTGATAGCTGCAAAAATATATAAATGTCAAAACTTATAAAATCATGCAATATATTTTGTGTGGTCTATTTTATGTTAATGACACCTCAATATAGCTATTGAAAGAAATTGTAGTAATTCCAAACTGATGTGTTTGTTTGGCAAGATTAAATGTAAAACAAAATATCATGTTTTCATTTCCCAAATCACTAAGATTTGGATGTTTACAGACTCTTGAAATGTAGATTCAACCCTTAATCGGCACCACTTTGCAAATTTTTGATTTCTGCTTCTTATTTTTTTAACATCAAAAGCCCTGGCAAAGGCAGTCATCCCTTGCTATCAATCAGGCTGTCTCTTTAATATTTAATTAAATATGAAATGAGAGAATAATTTGATTCTTCACCTCCATCAATTATTTTTGCTGCAAACTCTGCAATATGTAATATGCTTCAGAAGAGGTGGCTGTTAGTTAAATCGTATAAATATTGAACAATTTATACCTATCTTCTGTAATCATTGTCTGTATCTAGCTCACAGCCCGCACTGTGGGGAGTGTTGGAGGAGGAAGACTGCTGTGCAGTGCAGGCAGCAGAGAGCACTGGAAGGGACTTTGATCAGTCCCCCACTGTGCCAAAGCATTCCCGACAGGATCACGTCAGCCTGACCCTCACTGGCATGTGTTGGACACTTAGCAAATACACCGGGCACTGGGATAACCATTTCTATTATACACTTTTTAAAAAATAATCTCCATTTCTACTCTCTGCGCCACTTTTTAATAAGCATTACTATGAGAGAATTTAAGACCTGTGACTAAGAAACTAAGACCACAGAGTTTATACACAAGATCATCTCACCTCTAATTCACACTGGCTTTGATTTTAAAATGGATGGCTGAGCCATTGCACGGGGCTGCTTCCCCAGATACAGCCTACCTGTTCTTTCCTCTCAGTGTCAGGTCTAGAGGAAAATCAGCAGAAATGAGAAAGAACACCTTGTTGAGGAGGAAATAAGCTCTGTGAGTATAATCCACCTTTGCCCTATGCAAACCTTTATCCTTAGCATGAATTCTGTGCCTTGTCCATAGTAGACACTGTTTAGTTGAGTTGCTGAGGTGTGTGTTTCTCTAATCCTCTTATTATGTTTGCACTATTCATTCTTCATTTAAAATTATGAATACGCAATACTGTTAAAGGTGATAAAGAAACGGGCCTGTGCTAAACGTGTTGTTCACATTGAAGTGGATGGCCAGCTGGCAGTGGGCCACATTCCTGTGGACAGGAGTATGTTTGAGAAATGCAGTAGTTGGAGAGCACAAGTGTGCTATGACACAGGCAGATAGTGAAATAACAATCCAGTCAAGTCCATTGGTGGGAACCTGTCACCAGGATGAATTTGGCCATATAACCTGTAGAGTGGCAAAGTTGATGCTGCACCAAGTGGAAACCAGTAAGATCCTTCCCTACTATGGCCATGCATCACTTCTATGGAGCCACTGCTCAGTACCACGCCTGTCATAACCCTAGCTGGGAATCAGGCTGTGAGTGCTCAGTCCTTTTTAGCCAGATGTCAAAATAGTACAAAATGCTACCAACTTCTGAAGCCATAGGATGACTTCCTAAAGGAGAAATAATGCCCCCAAAGCACTGGGCATGTGGGTTAATATCTGACTCTGGGGGAAAAGGTTTCCATCTGCATTGGTTGCTGGTGAGCTGCTGAACATCCCAGGAGGAGGTGATCATAGTTGTCTCATGCTTTGAGAAAATAGCTTCCTGCACATGTATCCCATTCTCATGACAGTGATGGGAGCCATAGGCTGGACATTGTTTGAACCAACTAGAAGGATGGAAAAATTGATGGTCTTGTTAACCAAGGAGTACCACGGAGTGCTTTTTACCTGACAAGCACTTTAAAGCATTTGGCAGGAAACAAGGGATAGAAAAAAGGTAGTGTTAACCATCAAAAGAAAATCACCTTTCGAGTCAGACTAGAGTTTCAATACTGAATCCATTACCAGTTAGCTGGGTGACACTGGAAAGGGAACCTAAGCTCTCTGAATCTCAGTTCTCCTTTCTGCCCTGTAAAAATACTTATGACAACTTTAGAGATTGTTTAAAAATTACATTCAAAAATGACCAAAAAGAATCTGTTAGTAAGTTTTAATAAGTGTAGATTTGAATACTTAAGACAAGTGGTGGAAATAATACCAAAGATCTTTCAATAATAACAACCCACAGTGGCGTGTGTGCCATCAGCTCACCGCCACTGACATTTTTTTCAATAAAAATTTATTTATAGGTATTGCATTGAATTTCATATAATTTTCACATATCATGAAATGTTATCTATCATTTGAATTTTTTATGATTTATACCATGTAAAGTATATATAAGAGCTGTGGACATATCCCAAAGACTCTGTCTATCTGAAAAGACACTATTATTTAGAGATTATCAGAAGAATGAAAATGAGTGCTGCATTTGACTAGAATTAACTTTAGCTAATATACATAAACTATTAATTTTATGTTTTAAAAGTTTGCCTTAGTCTTTAATCAGTATTTTCTTCATGAGCTCTAGCCAACTGCTTAGTTTACAAAGTATTTAATATATTTATAATCCCAGGGTGAGATTTCAAGATACATTTTTAATTTGGTTATCATTACACAAGACATCTATGCTGAA
>PVJX010027921.1:0-24379 GCA_004027295.1 Dolichotis patagonum
GTCTGTTCTCCTTCCCGAGTGTTGGGGCTGGAACACCCACCTTCCCGTGACATTACCAGTAGGAGGCCTTGTGCTCCCCAACCTCCAGTCCCAGATGGACAGATGGGCCCAGGGAGGCGTCCCTACTGCGAGGGTGGCTGGGATCAGCTCCACAGCGCTCCCAAAGGAAGGCGGCAGGCCTGAGGCTCCAGCGCTGAGCACTGGAATGAGGCTGGGGATGCAGCCCCTGTCGCTGGTGTCAGTCGCACACCTCCTGCTGTAGGCACTGCCATACTGGACAGCAGGCCCACAGTGGTGGCAGTGTTCCTGCGCTGAGTCGAGTGGCTTTGGAGGGAAACAAGAGCAGAAGGGGAAATGGGTGCTGTTTGTTTAGAGAGGGTGCAGGGGAGCACCTCAGGCCTCGTGATTGTGGAGGAGGCAGCTGCCTATGGATGCCTGGCATGTTCTACAGAGGAGAAGCATGTGTGCTGTAGTTGGGGTTGCAAGAACAATCACATATAGGACAAAGAATTTATAATATTATCTATGATGGTCACCCAGAGTTAGTCTGGGTCACCCAGAGAAAGTGCAGGAAATCTGCCCACAACACTAAAGACCCAGAATATTCAGGCGAGACCCTGGATCCCACAGCAATGTCCTGAGTGAGTCCAGATGAAAACCCAGAGCCCATGACAATGCCTCCCACGAGTCCAGCTGGACATCTGGAGCTCACGACAGTGACTCGTGCAAGTCTGTATGAAGGGTCTGCACTGGGAAGGCCCAAAGGTCAGCAGTGGAAGCCAGAAAGTCTATGCCAGTGGCGTGAAGGAGCTGTGCTGGTAGATTGAGGGTTCTACACTGGAGTAAAGAAGCAATACTCAAAGGACCAGGGCTCCCCAAAAAGTACTGCAGCCATCCTCAGCAACAATGAGGCCCCAAGCTCCTCCCACAATGAGAACAGTCCAGTACATGTCAGGAAGCCAGCATGACAAACTTTTCCTGGAGATTAAGCAACACACAACTTCTTTCTCTTCTGGAGCCAGGAAGCTATGTTCAAAGTAAGGACCAGAGCTACCCCAAAATGAACCACAGCCACTCTCAGCGACAAGGTCCCGAGCTCCTCTGATGATAATAGCCGAGTTCATATCAGGAGAGCCGGCATGACACGCTCCTCCAGGAGAACCAACGGCTCCAAACAACACCACTTAGGAGAACCCATAGCGCCACATTCTTTCTCTCCACGTCTCTATTTATGCTGGTAGCGTTCCTCAGGTGGGCCATCTACACTCAGCACCACGCTGATTTAACTCAGCTGCTGTTAAGTTGACCACCAGTTTTTAATCCATAACAATGTGCAGAGGTGCTTGAGGTTGGTATGTCCTGGGCATGGCCCAGGAACAGTCAGGAGGCCAGTGGGCTGAAGGGGTGACAGGAGAATATGCTGGGTGGAGGACCGTGACCACACGGGATAGTGAGGGGGACACTGACTCTCGATAAATTAAGTCCAGGGAGGTGGGGGGAGTTTGGTAGAATGGAACTGGAGAGACAAGGATTGATTTAACTTTATAAAATTACTACAAAATTTGTTTGGAATCTGGAAGGACTCGGAAAAAAGAGAAGGGACATGTCCTACCAAATATCAGGACTTTCTCTCCCTCTCTCTCTCTCTCTCTCTCTCTCTTTGGTACTGGGAATCAAACTCAGGACCTCTGCTTGCCAAGAAGGCGCTGCGCTGTTCCACTGAGCTATAACCCAGGCCTTGTTATCAGGATACTCTATCAAGAGGTAGGAATAAAAGCAGTCATATATTTTTGAAGGCAAAAAAAGGATGACAGAAAGAAGAGAGCGCAGATGCCGGCACGCACAGGAATGCAGCGGCCAGCGGGCAGGCACCTCCTGAGTGACAGAAGAGAACGCAGTGGACGTCTGTGTAATAAGGAATGGTGAGGAAATCGTTAAATAAAACCCCAAATGCCACCACAGAAAAAATGACCGATGAATGTAGCACAGCCGCAGTAAAATCCTCTGTTCCACTTTGGCTGCAGGACAATACCTGCAACGTCTAAAACCGTACAGTGAAAAATAAGTGGACGATATAGGGAGAATTGCAATTAACCAGAAAGGGCAAGAACCCAGAAAGGGAAAAGCGCAAAGGGAACCAGGAGGGAATTCACAGAAGGAGCAACTTCAAAGGCTTGCAAAAAAACAAGAGTTGCTGAAGCCATTGGTAATTAAAGAACTGCAAATTAAAAAACACCGGCACTTCACCCATTACAGCCCTCACTTTACACCCATTAGACTTACAGGTGTCTGAAACCGCGGGGGTGCCGCTGCCTGGCGCTGGATCGCTCACTCCCAGCCGAGGAGCGGGCAGAACCCGCTGGCAGGGTTCAGGGAGGGGGCACCCGCACACCTGTGGCCACACAGCTGGGCTCCTGGAGCAGATTCCAGAGCAGCGCCCTGAGGGTTCTGTGTAGCCTGCCCGAAGGCGCTCATCATGGCTCTTTTAAGTTTATTTTTATTAGTATGTGTTTATGACACATGATAATTGCACTCATGTTTGGAAATTGGCACTCAGGCATGTTGCATCATGGTCATTTTTATTCCCTTCCCCCTTCCTTTCCCTCTGCTCGCTCTCCAGATCTCATCTCCAGCCTAGCTCCGTTTCCCACCATCTCTCCTTTATCTTCCTCTTTACATTATTTCGATTTTGGGATCCTCATATAAGAGAAACAGTGCAACGCTTCACCTGTGTCTGACTGATTTCACTTAGTGCTATGGTCTCATGATCCACCACTGTCTTTCAAACACCTCAAGCTGATCCTTCTTTACGGCACCGTAGTGTTCCATCATGTGTAAAGACCCCACTTTCCTCATCTGTAGATGGATAGGCTGCTTCCGAGGTTTGTGCGTCAGGAATTGTGCTGCTGTGAACGTGAGTGCCCTTGCATCACTGTGATATGATGTCTGACTCTTTCAGCAGGTGCCCAGAGGGGAACAGCTGGGTCAGATGGCATTTCTAGTTTCAGCGTTCTGCGGAATGGGCACACTGATATCCCTAGCGGCCGTGCTAGCTTGCACTCCCGCTAGCCACGCAGCAGGGTTCCTCCCCTGCCCTGCAGCCCCGCTGGCGCTGGTCAGTTTTGTGTCCTTGCTGACTGTCTTCCTGACTGCAGCTCGTCTGCTTCCTTCCTGTGGGGCAGAGCAGCGTCCTGTGCTGATCTCCTGCCTGGCTGCTGCAGCCCCGGGGCCGCTGAACGTGCGTTGAGGCCTCGGAAGCTGTGAGCCCAAAGCCTCTCCTGCTCTAAGCTGTGCGTGCGGGGTGCTGTGTCCTACTGGCAGGAAAGCCCTTCACAGCCTTCTTTACAGTCAGGAAGTACCGCCCCGGTACCTGCGCGCATCGGGGAAGAGCTGTGGTGCTGCCACAAGGGCTGCTCACCGTCACACCACTGTGAAAGTGTGTGGCCAGTGCTTAAGTTTTAAAATGTCTTCCTGCCACGCACCCGCTCGCTTGGCACACACTCATGCCACGCTTCTTGGCACTTTCTGAGGTGCTGTGGAGTCCTCTGCTGAGTGGCGGTGGGCGTGCCCTCCTGGGTGCCTCGATGTCCTGAATCTACTCCAAATGGTTTTCTTTCGTGGTCACTTTGACTTCGGAAGGAGCCAGACATCTCACCAGATCTGTGAACAAGGCAGACAAGGACACAGCGGCCTGTTGGAGCCGTTGAAGCTGAATACACAGAGCTGTGATGTGGACCAGGCGTGGCTGAACTGAGAATGAGGAGACACCTCAGGGGGCAAGACAGGCCACGGCTGAAGCCACCTGGAGACTTTCTGGACTGTTTTCCTTAATTAGCATCGTCTGTTGCTCTGAGGGGTCCTTGAACCCCTCCCAAGATCCTGCTCAGGTTTCCTCCACTGTCCACTCAACTCCTTGCTTGTTCTGATTAAATACGGGCTGCCCAGGGTCAGTCGGCCGGCCAGCTTGTGGAGTTATGAGCTATGCAGAGGACTTTAGTCCTCCTGGAGCCCTAAAGCTCATGCCGCTTTTCTCATTCCTTTGGCCCTTGGCTGTGCATTCGTTTGGGGGACTGGAAACCTAGGCACAGACCCTAACAATTCATGTGTCTTTTGCTGTCTTGATTTTTTAAACACATGCACATTGATTACCTGCTGAAAATGAGGCCTGAGGCCCGGATGCTGCTTCTGCTCCCCACTCCACCCCGACTCCCTGCACCTGTGAAACCAACAGACTCACCGTTCCCAGGATGCTCCCCTGTCACTCTGAGCAGACCCCACTCCCTGCCTTGCAGATGAAGGCTGTCCCCTGGGTGTCCCGGCTGGGGGCACCCTGTGTCCCCACAATCCCCACGTGGACAATGCTCAGGTACGGGGGTCTCTGTTTTCAGTGCCACACTTCTACTAGCCTTTTTTCTTGTGTTTTTCCTTCCTTGCTGATGGGCTCAATTGTGCATTTATATATATAAATATATATTAAAAAATATATAGGAGATCCATTCTTCCCCTTGGGTGTGTCAGAGCAGCAGTGACACCTCTTTGGATGTCACCAAGCAAAGACATGTGGTGACTGCAAGTCCAGTTGGCTCTCCCCAGGTGTCCTCACTGCAGAGCCAGTGACTGGCCATACGGGTCCTGGAATGCGATCACCAGGGCTGACACCTGCAGCCAGGTTGTCGACAGGGTCACCTCGGGATCCAGTTCTTCATCCTACAGGGACTGTGATGAGAGGGCTGTGCAGCCTATGCCCGTGCACTGGATGCTGGGACTCATGTCGTGCAGCGCAGGGTCCGCTGGCTCGGTGCTGCTGTTGACCCAACACACCAGCCTCCTGGGCTCAGTCGGCGACTCGCAGAGCTGGGGGCCATCCACCGCTGACAGCTGCAGCCCTGGTAAGCTGTGTATCAGGGCCTCGTCCACCCCTGCTCCCGATGAGATGTCTGTGCAGTGTGTGCCGAGCACACGAGTCTACCTAACCAGGCAGTTTCCCGGAGGGAGACGCACCCTGGTGGGACAGGATTGGGAGCCTTGGGTGACACCTTAGGCTCTTCTGGAACTGACCCTCAGCCCTTGGGGCATGGTCATCCTGAGTTTGCACCCACCGGACAGTGCTATTGCCCAGTCCCTGCTTGTAATCCTGCCCGCCACGACATTGTGGGCGATGCCTAAGGCAGAGGAACTGAATGCACCCCCTCGGCCTCTGGCCAGGCCTGCGGTGCATGTGGAGGAGAGGCTGTCTGAACAGTGCCTCATCGTAAAGGATCACAGAAGCAGACGTCACAGGACTGGGCTCTGGGGCCAGGGCCGCTGGCTCTGGGTCTGACCCAGCCTGGAAGCCGAGTTGGTGTCTATGCACTTCCCATCAGCTGAACCAGCTTCTCCCGTATCTCTGGATCCTGCAGAGGAGACCTTGAGCCAGCTCCCACAGAACCCCTCTATCTCTCCAGGATGTGTGGGCCAGGTTGGGAGGCACCAGAAGTCCTGGTGAGGCACAAGGGCTGGGAATGTGGAGAGATTGGGGCTGCAGGCTTGCGTCCAGCCTCCCCAGCTCACGGTCCCCTGTCCCTCCTGCAGGTCTCTGCTCAAATCTCCCCAGCCTGGGGCGCTCTTGCAAGACAGTGCTGAGGTCAGGAGGGCACCCTCTGCCATGGAGGCCTGCTCCTCCCCTCTTCTCCCTCATCTGCTGTGGGCCAGCCTCCACAGAGCTTCGCCTATTGTGTCTCCAGGGCTCAGCAAGTGCTGGTCACTCAAGCAAGCCTGCTGTCTTCCCAGCCCCCTCAGGCCGGGGTGTGTCCTACTGGCCTTTGGACGCGGGAAGCCCACAGGTCAGGTACACCTGCACCAGACCCTCTGACCCCGACCCTGATCGCTCACACCTCTGAAAAATCCTCTCTCATTGGGTCTCTGTAACCGGTGCTCCTCAGGGACCCCACCTGGCCCTGGGACCTGCTCTGGGCTTGTGACCATCCAGGTCCTTCCTGGGGACCCGCAGGGCCCTGCAGTTATGTACACAGCTCACTCTGGGCGTGCCGGGCACATTGATTTCCTGCAAAAGCAAAGGAAACACAATTTGGGCAGCGGAAACCAGGGCATCTTTGGCACATTATGGGGTGTGGGGGAGGCGGGGTTGGAAGCCCCGAAGTTCAGGTGTGTGCAGGGCTGGTTCCTCCCAAAGGCCGCCAGAGATCAAGGCCTGGCTCTTTCCTCATGTCACCCCCTTTGCTTCTGTCCTCATCTCCTCTGATGCTGACCCTCCTGTCTTCCTCTCCCACCTTCGGATGCCTTTGGGCCGGGGCATCATCCAGTGTAAGCCCTGGCTCAAGAATGGTGACTTCACACACCTGCTCTGGGGGTGTCCTGGTGTCTGTTACGGTGTCCTTGGGAGACTGTGTGTGTCACTGGGCTGGGCTTGTGTTGTCCCGACCCCACACCAGCCTCACAGAGGGTCACTTCCGCTGGGCTGCACCCCTGCTGCTGCTGGTCTCAGCCACAATTTGTGTCTTCAGATTCATCCTGACCTCCGGGAACCCAGCTCCCTGGCCACCGGAGCTCGCTAAACAGGCCCCCAGGCCACCCTGAGGGAGTGGCACAAGACCTTCAGGAGCCCTAACTCAGGTGAGCTCTCACACACCTGGACATGCACACTCAGGGCTCCGCACAAACCTCTTCCACCCCACGCTGGCTGGGACCACGGGTCATCGCCACCAGGCCCTACTGTGCCACCCACACGGCCCCAGCTCCAGAGGCCTCCAGCGCTCCCCACCCTGCTCTGCAGCCTCCTGGCAGCGTATTCTCTGCAATCTGCTGTCTCCTTGTTCCTTTCAAGTAAAAATTACAGGAAATAGACTGCTTTTTCTCCCTTACTGAAATGGAAAAAAAGTGGTCAAAAGAACACACAGGAATAGAAACCTAGAAGGCCAAGTGGGCAATTTGGGCCCATTTGGGCGAATTCCTCCTCTCTTCCAGGCCCGGGCAGCTGGCTCCCTGCTTGGCCGCTTGCTGGCCTCCTGTGGAACGTGGAGGTGGCCTGGTGACCTGAGGTTTTTGCGGTTGTAGCCCTCACTTCCGCCCAACGTCCAGCCTGGTAGGTAAGAACAGAGCTCTGGTCAGAAATAAAACAGATGAGAGGGGAAGTGAACCATAGGGGCGTATGCAGGATATTTTTGCACAGTTCTCGCTTCTGGGGCTGGCCCCAGCTCTGCCTTCTATTTGGGGCTGCAGATGGAAGATACCTAGGGACAGACAGACCGACCATGTGGCCTCACAGCTGGCAGCAGCACTCCATGTCCCCGCACCAGGCTCCTGGGCAGGGCCGTCTCCCATGGACAGGGAGAGAATCCCGTTGTGTGCATGGCTTGATTACCCTCCCCCCACCCCTGTGCCTCAGTGTTCCTGTTGGTCCTGCCTGGACAGGCTCTGGACAACACAGTGAGTCCCGGGCCTCTGTGGTCCCCTCCTGCTGGCTTCTCCTTCTCTGGGTGCCACTCCCCGGCTCCCTCTCCCTCTCCTCCTGTCCCCACCTTCGCTGGGTCTTGAAGTCTCCCTGAGCTATGTGGGGCTCAGTCCTGCTGGCCAGGACAGTGGACCTCAGCATCGCAAGTCAGGACCACAGAGCTCGTTTCCTGTGCCTGCAAACCCTTTAAGCATCAGAAAGCCACAGTGTGTGGGGGTGCAGTCTCTGAGCTACTGGGGTGCAGGAGACCCCGGGAACATGAGCCCCGTCTCTGAGCCCTCAGAGCACCCGCCTGTGCAGGCCCTGTTCAGGCCAGGTGGTCTCTCGGGCTGCAAGGGGCTTTATTCTCGAGCACAGCTGCTCCTCCTTGAGGTTACCCAGCGGCATGCACAGGGCAGGAGAAGACTGCGCCTTCTCAGCCCCAGTCCTCTTCCTGTTCTCTTCTCTGGAGAATCTACGAGCAGCGGTGAGGCAGGCCTGCCGGAGCACCTGCAGGACCAAGAGGCGGCCTGCAAACAGCTAAGTACTCGGAGTGGGGCAGACAGAGCAGAGCCACAGGGTGCAGGCACAGTCCGCAGCTGCTGCCTCCCGGAGACGCAGTCAGTGTGGGGTCCCGATGGATGACACCTGTGGCCCCCACAGCCTCTGTGTAGGCTCAGTGCTGAACTGTGTGTCCATCCCCTGCGGCCGGCCATGGCCTTGGCCTTGGAGGGCTGGTGTGGGCCGGGCTGGGCACCTTGAAGCTGAGGGGCTACAGATGCCGCCTGTGCCCCTGGCAGCTCAGGGAAGATGGAGCTGAGCAGGGGCCTGGTCTGACAGGGGTGTGCGTGGGGCTGTGGGCTCGAGGGCTTCTTGGGCCGGGGCAGGTGCTCTGCAGGTCCCAGAGGGGAAGGGGAGGGCGGTGTGCTGCATCAAGGGCAGACAGAAGCGGGGTGTGGGTGTGCGTGCAGATGTCCACCCTGGCCCTCAGCTGGATGCTGAGGAGATCGCAAGTGGGGTCTCTTAGGATGATGCTCCCCCGTTGCACTGGGTGTGCAACCCCTCATTTTCCCCACAAGCAGAATCTCGGCTGTGTAACTTAACCCTCTCCCCTGGGAAAAATAGGACTTGATGAATCTTGGGAACATGGGGCGCGTTGTGATGAGGGTTTTCTAAAGGGTTTTTCTTCTCAGGGTCAAAGACTGGGAATGAGGGGGGGTGGTCCTCACTTTACACGTGGTGAAAATTTGAACCAAGGCAGAAGCCAGGTGTGGTGGCCTATGTCTATGACCCCAGTCCTCTAGGAGGCCGAGGGAGGAGGATCCCAAATTCCAGCACAGCCTGAGCCAACTGGTGAGACCTTGTCTCAAAAGAAAAATAAAAAAGGCTGAGTGTGAAGTCGTGGATTCAGTCCCTGTGGACAGCGATGTCTGCAGTGGGTTTGTCCTACCCCAGGACCCCTGGACAGAGGGTCATCTGGGAAAGGCATCTTGGCAGCTGTAATACAATTAAGGTTCTTGTAATGAGGGGGTGAGCAGTTGTCCAGGTGGCCCTGAGCCCAGGACAATGTCTCTTTAGAGGAGGGCAGACAGAGACACAGGAGGTGGAAGAGAAGGGGGAAAGGGGATCTGAGCTGGCTCCGGAGCGGGGCAGCCACCGCCCAGGCCCCAGCAGCCACCAACGGTCCTCCCTCACGTGTTTGGAGGGAGCACGGTCTGGCCAGCACTGGGATCTTGACTTCCAGGCTGATTGCGGAGGGCACAGTGGTCCCCATGAGCACGGCCAGCCGTGTTAGGCTGCTGCCCTCACCAGGACCTGCTCACTTGGAGTTCCAGGACTTTCTCTCAAGACTGGGGCAGATCAGGACAGGAACATGAGCTTTGCCTGGTATCTCAGTCACTGGGCAACCAAGCAAACGTAGCTGCTGAGAATAACATCCGCCGGTGATCCCCCATCCTTCGGGGGCACTAACTCAGCCGCGTCCTCAGCTCAGGGCGGCCTGCGCCGGCCACCCACGCATCTGCTGGGCTGGGCTGGGCTGGGCTGGGCGCCTCACTCTAGCTTGATTTTTGGAGCCCAGGTGGCTGCCGCGCTTAGACCCTGCAGGCCCTGCAAGCACAGTGGCTGACCTGGGTCTCTGCT
Source organism: Dolichotis patagonum (assembly GCA_004027295.1). NCBI lineage: Eukaryota > Metazoa > Chordata > Mammalia > Rodentia > Caviidae > Dolichotis > Dolichotis patagonum. The sequence goes on from PVJX010027921.1 coordinate 9,572, forward strand.
CGGCTGGCTGTCGCCTGGGAGCTGCACTCTGCTCCACGAGGCCCCTGCGGGGCCCATCCACTGGCTTCTTCATAGCACAGCAGCTTCCATCACGGACAGCAGGAGAAAGCAAGCCTCTGTCTCTGCCAGGGCCAGAACCCAGGACCCCACACATGCTGAGCACGAGCCCTACCCAGGAGTCAGCCCCTGCTCCCAGCTCAGGAGAATCTGCTTCCAGGGAGCTTCTCATGCTCACCTGATTAGCCCAGACCCACCTGGGTAACCTCCTTTTTGATTTCCTCAAAGCTAACTACGGATTGGGGTTGTAATCACAGTTTCAAAATCTCTTCGTTGTTGCCTGATGGTGCACCTATCACGAGGTGAAGCCCCAACATGTTAGGCATGTGCCTTTGGTCTACCCCATGGAAGGGCAGGGGCTGGCACAGGAATGTGGCTCACGGGGCGGTCACCTTCAGGGGTGGCCGTCATAGCTGTGGTGTCCCTTCCCTCCCAGCTCTGCTCTTTGTACACTTCCCATTTTTCCTAGTTCACTTCTGTCCTCACTTAGAGTCCCAGGGCCATGATACCACTGGGGTCTTTGCTTGTGAGAGAGGAGAGCGCCACTGTCACTAAGGCCCTGCCACCTACATTTCCAAAGGTTGAAGCAGAGACGCTCAAAGGGCTGACGCTCAGGTCCTCACACACGTGGCCATCACCGAGGACAGCTTCTGCGGGATTGGTCCTCTGCTCACCGGAGCCGAGCCCTGTGGCTCCGGATGTCTCCCCTGACACCGGATGAGATCTGGGTGGGACGCTGGTGTCCAGGGCAGGGGCAGCGGCACTTTGGATCATTGCTGGCCAGGGGCTCTGAGGTATCCTCATCGAAAGGGAGGCAGTTTGAAAACAGCCAGTGGAAGATGTGTTGTTTCCCCGCTGCCTCCTGCACTGTGCTTCTTGGAGAGGCAGACTGACCTGGTCTGTGCACTTGTGAGGTACGAAGGACAGCTCGAGTGCTGTAGAAAACGGAGCTTCCAACTCTGCTCCGCTAATAGATGCTAATGATACGTCGACAGTCTTACAAAAAGGTCAAGAGCGAGAAACACAGGTAAGAACCTAACTGACCATATCATAAATTTCCTAACAGCGTCTACTTGGCACTTACATCATTTATTTGCCAAACAGCAATGTCTGACCAGTTACGAAGTCAAACATAAACACCATTGGCTTGCTTGATACTTTTTGAGTGAGCAGGACTCTATCCTTGAGGTGCAGAGGGGTTAAGAATGCCACAGTGGGACTCAAGCATCAGTCCTGGTCCAGACCCCCTGGGCGCTGAGGGACAGGTCCCTGTGAGTGATGTTGGGTCTTGGGCTTTGGCCTGTGCTTCAGGAACCCAGAGCCCTGCTGATGGGGACTTCCTTGCCTTGAGAACACAGAACACCTATGTCCTCTGGCCTCGGTATTTGGAAGCTGCTTAGGTTCCTTCTCTGGATCTAACGGCCTAGCCAGTGGCCTTACAGGGGACCAATCCTGGGGAGAGCATGAGAGGGGGAGGCGATGTTTCCATGAAAGTCACCCATTCCAGCCACACAGCCACCATCTACCATCCATTCATCTTTTCAGGCATTGTCCATCCCTTCACTATCCCCCATCCATCAACCCCATCGCCCATCCCTCCAACTCTTCATCCATCCACCCATAACTGGGGATAAGGCAGCAGGATTGTTCTAAATTTGAGGCCAGGCTGGGCTACCTAGATATTCAAAGTCAGCCTGAACCATGTAATGCTACCCTCACCAGCTCCGGGGCAAGCTCGTGGGCATTCGTCTGCAGGGGCCACTCGCACACACTCACACCTTTGCATTCTGTGTCTGGGCACTTGCATGTCTCTCTCACAGGTGTGCACTTATGTGCACATATTTTCTATTTCTAAGGCTCAGCGAGTGGAAGTAACAAGGCTCGCGACTCTGTTACCAGTTTCCCGGTGGGTTAGCTGAGGCCCTTGGCCTGGGGTCCTCACTTCCCGAGCCTTCTGAGGGGCAGGGCAGCTGTCCCAGGAATCCTGTTGCCAGCAGAAGCTGCAGGGCTGTGCTGACTTCAAACCCTCTGTGAGAAGGACAGGGTGAGTCTGGGCAGGCTCGCAGCTGAGGCCGCAGCCCAGGGTGGGTGGGACCCACGTCAGTGCCTGGGCTGCTCCAGCAATGGCCGAGGGCCTCTCCAGTTCATTTACTTAGTCAACACTGGGCTGCAGCATCAGAAGCCGGAGGCTTTGCGGTGCCTCTGATGCCGGAGGGAATTCCAGATGCTCCGAGCTGTCATTTGGCTCGTGCAGCTTCCGTTCCCAAACTCTGAATGTGGGAGGGCTGATCCTTGGATACTCGGGGGACAGGTGCCCATGAGGTCCCCAGCAGGTGAGCTCCGAGGCCCCCAGAAGAACTGAGGTCACAGAAGAAGAAGGAAGGGGCACCTCAGGGAAGTGTGTGTTGTTTCGGAAGGTGACACCATAAACTGCAGAAATAAAGTGCTGAGAAAACACTTGGAGACGTGAGAATAGGATTGTGTAAATCAGATGCGTGCGTGTGTGTGTGTGTGTGTGTGTGTGTATGTACAGAGTTTGGTGAAAGTGAGAACTATCTGATGCAAAATTACTGCTATCATTTAAAACAGGACTGCTGCAGCTCCGTATACCCCTTGAAGAGAGGGATTAAAACATTGCTTGCAGATTGACTTAATGTAATGTTTCAGTGACATGGAAAAGCAATTGACTGCGTTTTAGTAAAATCAGATTAGAAGAATCAATGCCACTTAATACCCACTTCCTGCTCAACCCACCTCGCCTCTTTGCCTACAGAGATGGAAAGAACATGTGGTTCTTGGTGGAATGAAAAGCTTTGCACACAAAAGAAAAGGAAAAAACCCTGAAAAACAAGTGATTTCCTAGAGGAAAGGTCACTTATGCAATTCAGAATGGTTTGGTTGGATTTCACCTTCAGAATTATATATTAGAAAACAAAGCCCCGAAGAGTCTCCCAAGCATGCTATGAGAGGTCGGCAGGACCCGGCCAGAGCCTGCCACACGCCGGCCACCACTCTGTCCCTGCTCGCAGCCGCACAGTCACACCGAGGCGCTGGGGGGAAGCAGCACAGGCTCCAGCTGCAGTGTCACCGGCCGCTCTCAGCCCAGGAACCCAAAGGAGAAATAAATGGAATTGCAAAGTGAAAGGCGGACCGCAGGAAACAGAGACGGAGCTTTTGCAAATGGGAAAGGGACCAGGAGGTGGAGAGAGGGGGACTCAAGGGGCGGGGACGCGAGGGGCGCGGTCGGGACAGGAAAGGTACACGGATACCGGAGGTCCCTACACGGAGGTCCCTACGCCGCCTCCCACCAGGAGTGTAACTATCACATACTGTGTAAGAAAAGTCAAACAAGAATTCAATTTTTAAAAACTAGGTTGAGTCAGTAAAACACAACCCTCTGAACTCTGCCTGGGCAGGGGCAGACAGTGTGTCTCCCCGTGTCTGTCACGCCCCTCAGGGAAAGGAGAATCACTTGTTTCCAGTGACCTTTACTCTGCATGGAGACTCCCGGCAGCGGAGACACAGCAGGGCCTGCTCGGGACGGGGGGCGTCCCCCCGTGGGGTCTCCCGACGGTCCCTGAGCTCAGTCGCCTCAGCTCACAGTGGCTGCTGTGCGTGGTGGGGTGCACGCTGCCTGGACACCCCACAAGCCCAGTCAGCCCTTGCTGACAGCGCACGTGCCACACCTTCCCCCGAAGACGGGTGGCAGGTCTGCCTGGGACTGGACCCTGGAGCCAGCCGGAGGGCCCCCCCCCCCAAGTCATGCCTGTTGCCACCTCCAGGGTCACTTCCTGGGCTCCAGGGACGGGCCTGGCTTTCAGTTCCCAGGTGTTGGCTGTGGGTGACTGCGGTCCTTGGCAGCAGATGCACCCCTCAAAATTTTGAAGCAAACTGGAGCCGAAGCTCCTTACCTGCCTATGATGGGGTGCGGAGGGAGCTTGAGGCTGTTTAATTCCAAAGCCGACCCCGTTCAATACTCAAATAACACTTGCAGATTTTAAAAGAAAAACATACTCCTGATCAGAATGTCATCTTGGGCAGAGAAGTTCCTTTGGTAAACAAGTTTAAGGTAAAAGCTAAGCCAGCTGGGGTGGTGTGTGCCGGAATCCCAGAGCCCTGGGAGGCTGAGGCAGGAGGATCGCAATTGGAGCGCTTAGTGGGGCAACTTAGTGAAGCCTTATCTCAAAAAAGGGCTGGGGGGCTTATCGTAGTGTGAAGGTCCCGGGTTCAAGCCCCAGAACCACATGTGTGTAAAATAAATGAATTAAAAAATTAATATACAAAGATGAAAGCTGAACTCAGTGTGAAGAATGAACTATGTGCCTTGTAAGTAAGTTAGGCTTAAGACATTTGAAAACTGTTGCTTGCTAGAATTGCCACTCTGAAAGTTTTCCAGAGAAGTGTCTCTGGAATTCGGTAGGCTTTTTGGCTACAGTTTTATGCTCAGCACATTTCAATTACATCAAGAAGCTACCGAGACTCTTTGGCAAACATGTTTATAAATTCCTATTGTGCAGGTGGCAGGCGAAGGAGGAATCCTGTACATTACACGGGTGCACAGTCAGGTTTGCTTCAGTGGCCTGTCATTGACTTTTTATAGACAACTCCGTGACACACTTCAAAATTTCCATGTGGCAAGACAGAAGTGTATCAAAACACAGAAGATTAGAGGGCACCATGTGACAGAAAGCCACCCACAAAAGACTACAGGGGACAGTGTGCGTGGAGACCTGGAGGAGCCAGGGGCAGCCACGCGTGAGGGCATGCCAACACTCCACGCACAGATGTTTATTGGCAGTGAAGTCCCCCTTTCCGCATCACTGTTACTCCCATCAGGGCAGCGCCTCCTGGGAATTCGGCTTCGCCCCTCGCCATCGCTGTGGTAAATTATTGCTTTTATGGCACATGCTCTCAATTTCGCTCCCTGAGGGTTCCATTTGCAGGGTCTCTTTGGAAAGAGGCCGCCAATGCCTCAGTGTGAATGGTGGGGAGCGACTGACAGGTGACAGGAACCCTGCGGTTGAACCCCATTGGCGCCCTACCTTGTCCCAAGGGTGACCACGTCCGTAGGACGAAATCAGGCTGGCGGAGGGGCGGCTGGAGAGAGGCCAAGCGCTTCAGGTCACAGCAGTTGCTATTTCGGCTCCATCCTTGCTATTGCCAGGGATTGCCCAGATCTAGAGCTACAGCAGGCCTGCGTGTCTACACGGGGGACAGTCACCCTGCAAGAGCAGCAGGGTGGTGGCTGGGGTGCAGGTTCCACTCGCTCATTCTGCAGCGTCTCACTGACCTGGGGATGACCTGGCGCTGGACCTCTTGGTCCACTCTGCTAGTCACTTGGCCCTGCAGCAGCCTCAAAGTGACGGTGCTCCTCTCTGATCTACACTCCTCAGACCTCTGCCCTGTGTCTGTCTGGCAGCACCCTGGGTCTCTGCGTCCTTTCTGGAAGTGGGTGACCATTGCTTCTTGCCTCCCTGAAGGTCAGCAGCATTCCTCAGGGCTTTCCAGCTCATCGGCCAGGTTCTGCGGGTCAGACGACCCTGAGGTTCCATGATATGCAACACGAGGTGAGCTGAAGCCCACAAAATGAGAAGAATGAGGTGGACCATAGCGCAAGATGAAGGAGCAGAGCTGTGTATTGTTTTAATATTTTTGGACACAAAATTGGAAGGTGCTGACTGACCCCATCACAAAAAGCTCCCAAAGCCCCCGCAGGGGATCTTTGTCCGTGGCTTTTAGCCTGGAAGGGGTCACCTGGTCTGTGTCACGGGCTGGAGGACTGGGGCTCCTCGATGGGCAAGGGAAGAAGCATGTGCCTGGGTGTAGGCCAGGTGAACTCAGTCCCATGGCAGCACCACGAGGAGCAGGGATGGAGAGCAGGCTGCTCAGACTCTCTGGGCGGGGCCCCCTCACTGTTGAGGGGTACAGTGGGCCGTGTGGCCTCCCACAGGCAGTGGCCCGTCCCTCGAAACAGTTAGGACATGAGTTCTGCATCCATCCCATTACAATTCTGCGAAGTCCATGAGAGTTCTGCATGGTGTTAGGAGAGAGCTAAACGCGAGGTCTGCACGGGGCAGCTCCCAGGCCACACAGGCTGCAGGGTGGCTATGCTTACTGCAGCATGTCCCACCGGGAGATGTGGCAAAGGGCCCACAGCACCCCTTTCTATGAGGACCCACACTGCGCCCTCCCGAGGCTCCCTCTGCTGTTCCCATTTCTCCTCGGCCCGCCTGGCTCACCCTGACTTCCTCCGCAGTCTCTTCCTGCCTCGGAAGGGAGCTCAGACCTGCCCAGTGTCTGTCATTTCTGAATGCCACTGGACCCTTGCCCTCCCTGCATCTCTCTTTGCTGAGGACTTCCCGCCCAGCGATGGGACACATCCTGAAGCCCTGCTCCCCGTTTCTAAGACGGGGAGGCTGGCTGCATGGAGAGTTGGGAAGCGTGGCGGCTGAGGACTGGGGGCTGAGAACGAGTGTGGCACCGCAACACAACCGCACTGTTAGCGCCCAGCTCCTCCGGGCAGGGATCCCGGCTTGTGTTCCCTAAAGGCCATTACCAGACACCACGAAAGGAGCACATCAAGTCCCTGCCATCATTCTGGGTCTCAGAAGCGCTTTCCTCCATCATCTGGCTTAATCTCCCATCAAGCTGGTACGAAGTTCGCCAGCTGAGGGGACCAAGGCGCGGGCACAAAGTCACCGCCAGGATCAAGCAGATGTGTTCGGGTTTGCATTTCCATCGTGGGTCAGTTTCACTGGTCTATGGATTCTTTTCTTCTGTTAAGAAATGAGGTTAAGTTTTGATGGAATGAACAGGGCACTGGGGAATTGAGTCTAAACTCTGGTTTATCTCTGTGTGGATTTTAGGGGCTCCGAGACTTGTGTGTCACTGGGGTGACAGTCCTGCTGCTCACGTGGGACTTTCCTAATGTGTCACTGTCCATCTCCTAGGGTCACCAGACTGTCCAGAGCTCTTCTGTGGCCTGGGATTGACTCGAGGGCCAGCTGAGAAGTGGGGTAGTGAGGCATGACTGTTTGCAGCACTGCCGGGGACCCCCTTGCCACCTCCCCACTTGGCAGCAGCACCAGCCAGGCCACGGCTGGGCTCCCCGTGGGTGGCTCCTCCATGGGGGGGACTGAGGCCAGGACCACGGTGTGGACCCAGAACCCACTTCTAACGGAGTCACAGCAAAAGTACTTTTAGAAATTAATTCCCTCTGCTTTGAAAGTTTGAAATTCTTACTGGTTTCAATGAAAAATGGCATTTCTTTCACTACAGAATTGATTTCTTCTGTAAGTTTCTAACAACCCTAATGGAAAATACCTCACTAAATAAATCAAATTCCAGGTGCACTCAAAAGCAGAGATGGACCCGAGTCTCTCCAGCTTGGGAGGTGGCAGTGACCCAGCCCCCTGGGGTGGTGGCGCCCCTGTCTCCTGCTGCACCTTCCATGTAGCCCACCCAAAACCACCACGCGCCTTTCCCAATCAGTTACTGAATGAAACGAAGTGGCCTAGTTTCATGAGCGTATTTTTCTCTTATTAAATAGTTAGTTCTGATTGTACACTAGGAGAGGAAACACCTGTAACTCAGTAAGCTCAAGTGCATTCTCTCACCATCCGTGGTGTAACTCCATCAAACCACCAGGCCCTGGGGGCCAGAGAGCTTCTGCTGAGCCCTGGTTTCCAGGACGGAGAATTCCACTTGGGGATCGGGTGGAAATGCTCCTGCCCACTGGCATTGAGTTTCAGACTATGACTGCCCAGGGGGACGAGAGCAGGAGCCTGGGCATTCTCCGAACACGGTCACCGCAGCCTGGCAGCCCAGCGGCATTAGTGTAACTGGGGCAATGAGACAGTGGAAAGAAACCAGAGCTATAATAAAGGGGAGATCTGGATGTTTGCAGTCATGCTGGGAGGAGCTAACCCTTGCCTTTAAGGCAAGTTCTGTCACATCCCTAAAATCCCTTAGATGAGTGACAGCTCCCAGGAGACGACACTGCCTGAAGAACTGTACGTTATTAAGCAAGAAGCAACACAGCTACACATTCGAGTTGGACCCAGTCATCTGCAAATGCTCTTAGTTAGATTGTTTCCGGTGGCTGCAGCAAGTCTTAATCTACTAGATTTCTGCAAAGACCGTGGGTTCCTAAGAGTCATCTCCTGGCTGTGGGATGCCTTTCCTGGAGTGCGTGCTTTAGTGTTTTTGCAGTATTCAGAATATTAAGATGCTATGCAGCTGATCGAGTATTTAAAGTATTTTAAAGGAGATCCCACAATGACTGGATTCTTGAGGCAGTGTCAGGTATGCATGGTTTTATTTAAAATGTGTCCAAGAAGATTTTCCAATTGGAATGAACAGTTTACCTCTTTCCGCATGTTACTATAAACAGTACTTCCTCATTTCACGGGGTTTCTTAGAAAGTTCTAAGGGCCTTAACAGAAGAGAAGAAATGAAACTGTGGGGAGATTAAATACCAGGAGGTTTACACCACAGCCAGGGTGTTTGCATCGCAACCCTGGGGCGGGGGGTGGGGGGGACACACAAGTGACTACTGGGTGAAGAAACAGGCCTGGTCATGCAAATCGTCATACGATCACTTGGTGTCCTTTGGCAGTTCTGGAATTCCCTGTCACTAGCACACACAGTAAAGTGAGTCAGATGACCGCGGTGAATGGGAAACTGTCTTTCAATTTTGGTGGCGAGAAGAGACAGGAAGACAAACGCCCCGTGGCAGGAGCGATTTCTAAGGTCTGAGCCGGGGTGCACGGTGGCATCGGTGCCACCGTGCACCCCGGTGGCCACCTCATCCTCTGTCTCCCGTCGAATGGCACTGGTTTGTCTGGGAACAGCAGCACATCACACGGTCAGCAGAAAGGACGCGTTTGGACGGAGTGGGCAGTTGTGGTCCTTAAATCACTAGAACATACCCCCGTGAAGTTTATTTTCATGAGCCAAAGTTCATAGCACAAATGAGGTCTAAATGTCATCACAGCAGACCACGGGCCACAGAAAGGAGGACACGTCTTCACGTTACGCTGACCTGCCGGGGAGAGGAGCAGATGCAGGGCATGGTACTCGAGGGCCGGCAGCCACCGGTGCTCCTGGGAAAGATGAACGCGCCGTGTGCACGGAAATGGAGTCAGCAAAGGCCGAGGGCGCTGTGCTGGTTCGGCGGAGCTGCTGGCATGGAGACAAGCTAAGGGCAGAGCTACAGGGCGGCCGGCCGGCTGGGAAAGTCACCATCTCCACATCTCCTCCGGAGTCACTCAGGCGCGCTCATCCGCCCTCACGGAGCAGGGTCCGGCGGCGTCCGCTCCCTCTGCAGACACCGCTGCCCGTCAGTCACTCGCGTTCACGATGCAGTTCCGGCTGGAGTAGAAAAGGGTGGGGGTGCGCGGCGGTGGGGCGATGTGTTGGGGTCGGAGTGTGCGGATGGGGCGGCTGCAGCGTCCCTGGCTTGGGCGGACGTCAGCCATCCGAGACGGGCGGGGTGACCCAGCCGTACTTTTCGTGAGTCTTCACCAAACTCTTAAAGGTCGCTTCCGCCTCCTTGCGGCTGAAGGACTTTTTTGATTTGCCAGCTTTTCTGCAGATCCGTCCCTGCGTGAGACGGAGAGAGAAACCAGGTCAGCATTCAGGGTTCTGAGCGTGAGTTACGAGGGGTGACGTGGTGATATAGAGCCTTGAAACCGTGAAAAGTCACTACAGGGAGAACACATGGCCACTCAACCCCTAGACCCTCCCTCTCCCGCCACTGCCGCCCTTTCCAAAGCAGCTCCTGAGGGGCTCTTTCCTGAGTGTCGTTATGAGGTGGGACCAAAAGCACAGTGCATGCTGCCTTCAAGCGTGACCCAACAGGCGGGCGAGCGCATGGAACCAGGCTGGCACGTCCTCATCCGTCTTCTTCCTGTGTCTGGTACCATGTGACTTCCGGCTTTGCCCCAAGGTCAAAGTGACCGGGAAAGGGAAATGTTTGGAATCCACTCAGGACACTGAGGCAGCTAAAGACACTCTGGAAAGAGGCCTCCAGGGCTGGTTTGGAAAATGACAAGAAGAGCGGGCGAGTGTGTTCAAAGCGAGTGAAGGATTTTGAGAGAGTTCACAGCAATGTGTCTTTCACTGTTTTTTTTTTTTTTTTGTACTGGGGATTGAACTCACGACCTTGTGCTTACCAGGCTGGCACTTGTGCTGATAGGCTAAATCCCCAGCCCCACTGTAGTAATTTTTCAAAGTTTAAGCACACCGTACGTTCAGATCACACTTCGGACACACGCAGTAGTGGGAGAATTTGACGTCCGGTCCGTGCAGTGTGCTGGGCAGCAGTAAGAGTGGCCGTTTTCTTTGGGGCAATCTGGGGCCTGACAGCCCTGGGACAGAACGGATGGACGAGCCAGGGGGACACAGCCCCGCAGGGGTGCAGGGCCACCTTCCCTACCCACAGCCTTGGCTCTGTGCCCAGCTGCCCCACCCAGGGGCTGGGCTGAGGGGCCAGCTCTGTCACCAGAGCGGGACCTTGAGCCCAGCATGTGTTTCCAAAGGCAAAATAACCTCTCACCTTCCACCCCTCCCTCAAATAATCCCTTTGTGCTGTGTTTTGGTTTCTCTTTAGTGCTGGTGAGATGATTTATGACCACTGCTGCTGACATTACTGCACTAAAACAGTTCCATACAACAAGGAAAATGCAGGATAGACGATAAGAAGGTCTTCTTCCACTCCAGATTCTGAGAAACACACTTTTCATTTAAGGAGAGAGGCTGAACTGGTACAGGAGCCATTAGCAACTACGCATTGCCCTCTCTTCCAGCTGCTGGTCAGCCCCTGCCCTCCTTGGGCTGGCAGTGTTTATGGGGTATTGTGATTTTGTTCACTGTGTGTCTGGGCTGTGTGGATATGTGAGGCTAATTCTGTTTGTTGAGCACAAAACACTTTGAAATTTGAAAACAATTATGAAATTTTGACTATTTATCATCTGTTCCTTTTTTCAAAGAATAACTATAACTCTGAGTCCCTCTTTGATAGCTGTGGAGACAAATAAATATACAAGTGCATATTTATACATTCACATATACACTTCAGAATCTAATTTTTCAGCACTGAGGAGGCTGAGGCAGAAGAATTGCTGTGAGTTTGAGGCCAACCTGGGCTACAAAGTGAGTTCAAGGCCAGTCTGAACTGCACAGCAAGACCCTATCTCAAAAAAAAAAAAATCTAACTTTTAAAACCCAGGCTTGGGAGCTGTTGGTGCACTCCTGTAATCCACGTCACTTCAGAGACCTCTGGTGTGTTACACAGCCCTGAGGTGGGTGGGGACTGGACAGGGGCCACACCCTGCATTGACCAAGGGTGTGTTGGCATGCAGGACTGAGGCCTTGAGAGTGGGACTGTCCACCTGCAGGTGGCACCAGCCCAAGAGAATTAAGGACCCAGGTGACAAGCTGGTGTGAGTCTGCACAGCCTGGGGGAAGCTGGCTGATCGGGCATCATAGGGGGGAGCGGGTGGATGAGAGGCAGGAGTTGGGGTGACACTGGCCTCCAGTGGACAGACTCGCGTGGCTCTTACTGCTCTGGTCTTGACTGTGCCGCAGGAGCCTCGGATCCCCCAAATCACCCTCAGCCCACATTTGCTTTCCTGGGGGTCTGGTATCTTCCTTGTGCGTCTTCACCGTGGAGCGCAGCACCTCAGAAAAGCCAGCGGCACCTCACCAATGAGCAGGGGACCACATGTGCCCATCAGCTGCCTGCTGCCGCTGGGGGTGTCTGCCCATGGGACTCTGCGTGGTGCCCGGTGCCCCCTCCTAGCTCTTATGCTGTGGTGCATCAGGGACAAGGGCTGCTGTGTGAACTGAGCTGGGCCTCACCCTAGCCCCTCCCACCTGTACCGCAGCCCGTTCCCCTGGGCATGCATGCGGCTCCCCGAAAGTCAGCACGAGTGGCTCGGGGCCAGGGCTCCCACTCTGCAGAACTCCAGGGGGGGTGCCTTCTCTGCGTGCAGCCTGCCACCCGGGGCAGTGACCTCCCCTCTGCTAGCCTGCTGGCTCCTGTGGCAGTGCTCCAAGGGCCAGGAAGACTGGGAGACAAGCAGCTGCTCTGTGACGGCCAGCAAGTCCTCCACCTGGCTCCAGGGTTCAACTCCCACTTTTAATGTCCTCACCCCGAGCTTTGCTCACGTGGTGGGCATCTGCTGATAAGAGCAACGCCCACTCTCCACGGCAGATGCACTCAGCCCCCTCGGCCCGGCTGAGGACTGCCAAAGCGGTGCCACTGCACGCATGCAGCTCCTGCAAGGGCCGGCGGCAAGGCCCCGAACTTCTGGAAGAAGTGCCTATGTTAATCATCCCGATTGCTCTTCGCTGTAACACTGGGAGGATTTGCAGTAGATCTGAGAATTCTGGACTAACTGTACTCAGACCAAGGCAGGCTCACGATGAGCTTGGAACAGTCTCACTGAGGCACGAATATATACTCTGCCTATTCTCTGCAAAAGCCCCGATTGTTCCACAGAACAACAAACAAAACCCCGGAGGAACAGGCCTGTCTTTGTTGCCTCTTCTTCCCTGGGGGAATCATGGACCCAAAGCCGAGGGCTGAGTCCATCAGTGAGGGGCGAGGAAGGGGGAACGAAGAACAAGAATGCCCAGATCTTACACCTGCCATTCCAGCACGCAGACCCTGCCGCCTGATGTTCTGTCCTCCAGGACCGGCCTGGAGTCACAGGACATGGGGGTGCTCGCCTATAATCCCAGCACTCCTGAGGCCGAGGTGGGAGGATTGCTGTGAGTTTGAGGCCAGTCAAGGTTGCACAGTGAGTTTAAGACCAGCCTGAACTACATGGTGAAACCCTGTCTCAAAGAAACCAAAAATAGATGAGTAAATAAATAATTCCCAGAGAAACGCTGAGCTTCAAAACCCTCACTTCTGCTTCCAGTGCTGTCAGGGTGGCTGCGCTGTCTTCGCTGAAATCCACTGCGGTGCTAGAGGCACAGCAAGGGGGAAGGGGACAGTCCCCCACTCCGTCCCCCAGTAGTGACCCATGTCTGGGCTTCCATTCTTCCTCCTTCCAGATGCGGTCTCACGAAGTTCGGATTTTGGGGGACTCAAGTTCAGGCAAACCTCAGGTTCCAGTGTAACTAGGAATGGCCAGTAAGACAGTGAACTCACGCTGGGCATGGCGGTGCACACCTGTAACCCCAGCTGCCCAGCAGGCTGATGCAGGAAGACTGCAAGTCCAAGAGCGGCCCAGGCAATGCAGTGAGAGGCTGCCGCAAGATGGAACACAAAGGGCAGAGCATGTGCCTGGCATGTCTGAGGCCCTGGGTCTGAGGCTCGCAGGACCATGCAAAACAAGGAGACTCTGAAAACACTGAGGATGGCGGACTGTGCATAGCTCAGAGGTGACTTTCTTCTTCTCCTAGTCCTCGGTACCTCTCCCCTCTGTCTCTGTCCCACCACTTACCAACGTGCAGTCCGGGATGCTCGCTTCTCTTTAGCCACTCCTACTTGCTTAGACACGGAAGGCCCGGCCTGCCCATCTGCCCCCACCCCACTATAGCGACCCTGGACGCCGCGCCCTCCGCTGAGCTGCGCGTGGGGACTCCCGGGGCCGCCACTGCCCCATGGCTGTGGCTGCATCCGGGTCCCTCCTGGCCTCCTGGGCACCGCAGCTGGGGGTGGCAGGTGGCCCTGGCACGGGGGTCAGGCGCAGCCCCTGACCCCTGGTAGCTTCAGGCCCCGGTGCGCACGGGGTCTCCCTCCTGGCTGGCTGCTCGTGTCACCGCCCTTGGTCCAGGCTCCTAATTCATTTGGGTTTAGAGAAGATAAAGCGCTGCCACCTTGGGAGGCAGCTGCGGAAGCTTCTGGCTGGTGCTGCTGGCACTGCGGATGGACGTGTCCTGCGCGGGGGAGGTGCCACAGCGGCCGGGCCTCCGCCCACAGACTCAGGGACGGGATGCCCCAGTGCGCACACCAAGCTCCGCCCCACCCTTTATCAGAGTACCCTGCAGGAGGGCCGCAGCCCCTAGGGAGAAGCCCTGGCCAGTGCCTGTGGCAGGGAGCCGGAGCTGCTTGCTCTGTCCTGTCACCCCCAGCTGACTGTAGCTGTCCCCTGCTGGAAACAGCAGGGTTTTGAGGAAAGGATGTGGCAGCACGTTGTGACACCCACACTCTGTAAGGCTGAAGCAGGGGGATCTCAAGTGCGGGTTCAGCCTGGGTAACTTAGCAAGACCCTGTCTCCAAATAAAAAATGAAAAGGGCTGGAAATGCAGCTCCATGCAAAGGCCCTGGGTTTAATAATCCCCAGTACCTGAATTAAAAAAAAAAACAGGCTGGTCCTCAAGGAGGGGGTGCATCTCACAGCGTCTGAGGGGTTCCTCTTGGGAAGACAGGAAGAAAGAGCAAGGCGGGCAGAAGGGGGAAGCTCCTGAGCTGTCTTGAATTCCAGCCCCGCAGACAGCCTGACACAGTCGCCGTGCCTGAAGCAGGAGCAGATGCATGGGGGCCTGGAAAGGGGTCTCCAGGAGGCGCTGGGGAAAACTGACCGGGAGGAGCTCAGACATCCGCTGAGCCGGCTTCAGATCCCCATCCGGCACTTCCGGCTGTGGGACCCGAGCAACCTCTCGGCCTCACGTTTTCTCATTAGCAAAACAAGCATGATCCTAGTATTAGGGGATGCTGTGTTAAGAGCGAGGATTTAAGAAGCTACAGCATAAAAGACGCTTGGCCCTGTGCCAGGGTGAGGCCGACACACGGGC
>PVJX010027922.1:0-24381 GCA_004027295.1 Dolichotis patagonum
GACTATCAAAAATTGAACACAGGCTTGCAATGTGGGGTCATGAAAGGGAAGATCTCTTAAAAATAACAAGGGAGCAGGCAGTAAAGATACAAAGATTGGAAGATGACAAGAGGATCTATAACTTAAGAATAAAGTATGTGAATGAAGAAGCAGGAATCAAACCAGAGGAATTACAAAGGCTATTCACAGAAATTATTAAAGAAAATTTCCCAAGCATAAAAAAAGAAATGATATGCAGAGGTATGAAGCATACAGAACTCCAGCCACCTACAACCCAAACAGAGCTACACCCAGACACATAATAATCGAGATCCCAGAAATTCAATATAAGAACAGAATATTAAAAGCCATCAGAGAAAAGAAACAGATCACCTATAAAGGAAAACCCATCAAAATCATGGCAGACTTCTCGACACAGACCATCAGGTCAAGAAGAGCTTGGAGTAAAGTAATTCAAGCGCTGAAGGAGAACAATCTCCAGCCCAGATTGATATATCCTGCAAAACTCTCTCTAGAAATTAATGGAGAAAAAAGATGCTTCCATGACAAAGAGGAACTAGGAGAATTTGTGACCACCAGTCCAACCCTACAAAAAATACTGAAGGACATTCTAGGGAGAGAGAACAAGAATATGAGCATTTCAGGAACAGTGGCAGAGAGGCCTCAGTGAACGAGACAGACAGTGAAGTGGAAGAGAAAAATAGACTATCAATGGCAGAAAAACAGAATAGCAGAAATGAGGCAGAGAAGATTGGCTATAATCTCTAGTATAGAGGGCCTCGAAATAGTAACAGAGAGAAACACAGGCAGAGTAGATCAGGAAATAGGGTCCATTGAGATGCTCTTTATAGGGAGGCAGTGGGACCCAAAACAAGCAGTGCACCCCATGGGAGTAAAAGGGGAGGAATTGTCTAAAAAATGAAGGCAGAGAATACTGTTAATGGGGTAACAAGATTTAAAATTTACATTATTCTCACCACTCTGCTTGGATGGATTATGTGCTGTTCCAGTTTGTCTACTTACGCTAGACTTGAGGACATGGTCAGCTATCCCAAAAATAAGAGGACATATTATGGTAATCATCCCAAATTTTCCTATCAGCTTAATCTGAAGCCCTTTATAACTTACACCATCTTATTATGACTGATCTTATTTGAATCTGGTTTGTTAGATTGCTACTTTGTATTGACTGATTTTATTTAAATCTGTTATGATGGATAGCATCAAGTCTAAGTGTATAGGCAACTACACTGAAGATGACAAGATTCACTAAGATACCCACTCTGCTTTGATTATTACTTGCTTTTGAAGTCTTATAATATCTCCAATGCTTCGTTTTTATTAATGTTGTTATACACTCCTGAGACACCATGGTAACCATTGTAGATCACCTTGTATTGTGGTTTTATGTGACTTTTCTGCCTCATGCTTTTCTAGGAATTGTTTTGTTTTATCTTGCTTTGTTTTGTTTTTCCTGCTACTATAGAAATTATAGATATACATGTAGAGTCTCATGCAGGTGTAGAGCTTATAAACAGTTTATGAGAACCAACTATATAACACATGTTGAAATGAACAACTACTTTGAAGAAAAAGAGACATTACAATACCCAGTGCTGATTCCATAATATCATGATGTGAAGTCCAGCAAAACTATCACTTTTCGTTCAAAGTGATCTTAGCTTGCTTTGCCTTGTTTAAGTTCAACACACTTTTAGGTACGGACAGCTGTTTTGAGAAAAATGAGAGACACTATGACAGCCATTCTTGGCTTCCCTAATGTCTGGTCTTGAAGACTTGAAATACCCTCCTCATCCTGCTCAGATCAATTCCATACAAGGTTGTTTCATGTGAATTCCCTGTATGTGACAATATGGACAACTATTTGGACCAAAACAAGAGTCAATATGATAGAGGGAATATCTCCGATTGTCTAGTGTTAAAATTTATGTCTCTTACATTGCTTTCTTGTGATCCACTTTGCTCTGTTTTGTTGTGTTTAATTTTACCCTTTTGATATAATTGCATGTATGTTTGAGTGGGTAAGATGGATGAACGTATCGCTGTTTTTGTCAGATTGTGGAGCAGAACTGTTGACAGTCTCACTGTTTGAATGTCTGCTTTACATGTTTTAACTTTGTAAACTGAACAACTATTTCCAAGAAGTCAGTATGTAATTTGTCAAGCAATAATTTTTTTAGGTTTTTTTGTTGTTGTTCTTTTCCTTTTTTCCTTGGAATACTGTATTGTTCCTACCCTTTATTCTGTTTTGTTTTGTTTTGTTTCTCTTTAAATAAAATTAAAAAAATAATAAATAAATAAATAAATAAATAAATTTTAGTACCAGGGATCAAACTCATGACCTTGCGCTTGCCAGGCAGGTGCTTATGCCACTGAACTGAATCCCTGGCCCTTTTTTGTCTTCTTTGAGACAGGGTCTCACTAACAGTTCAGGCTGGTCTTAAGCTCACTTTGCAGCCTAGGCTGGTCTCAGGAGTTCTGGGATTACAAATGGGCAACACATGCCCAGCTCTGAGTTGAGTCTTCAAGGACACAATTGTAAAGTGAAGAGGAGAGGAAGCCCAGAAAACCAACGCAGAAGGAAAAACAAGAAGGGACAAAGAAATGGAGGTATAAAACTGTGCTATCTGAAAGAAAGGCAGACAAGGTGGAAGAACAAAGAGATGAAGTTGGGTCGGGTGTGGTGGTGCACACTTGTAATCCCAGCTACTCAGGAAACTGAGGCAGGAAGATTGCAAATTTGAGGCCATCCTGGAGACTTGGTAATATTTTGTTGGGGTGGGGGTGGCAGAACTGAAAAGAAAACTTAACAGAAGGTAAAGAATTTTTTTCTTTGCTTTTTGAGACAAGGTTTCCCTGTGCAGTTCAGGCTGGACTTGAATTCACTATGTAGCCTTGGCTGGCCTCAAACTCACAGCAATCCTCCTGTCTCAGCCTCCCAAGTGTGGGATTACATACTTGTGCCACCACGTCCCATTTAAAAAAATCTTTTTTTTTAAATTTTTTTTATTTTATTTTAAAAGGGAGTAAAATTAAACACAACAAAACAGAACAGAATGGGACATAAGAAAGTATAAATGTCAAAGCTAGACAACCAGAGATCTTCACTATCTGTGATATTGTCTCTTGTTTTCTTCCAAATGGTTGTCCTTATCTTTGCATATGGAGAGCTCATACTAAATAACATAGCCAATCTTTTCACAAGATGTACAGTTCACTGGCTCCCACTTGCTAGGCAGGGGGGAGGGGGGGACATAGGATGGGGGACAGGACTACATGAGATGTCTGATTCTCAGCCCACAAGTAGGCAGGATCACAGTCGCCCCCCCAGAGACGGGAAGACTTCCTTGTTCTCCTGGCACCCCGAGTCAACTGCACTGTGCAGGTCCTGAAGTGCCAGGGTCTCTCTCCTTCAGGCTGCCAAAAGTCTGCCCCTCTCAGCCACTCCCCAGAGAGGGGAGGAGTTCCTTGTTCTCCCAGCACCCCGAGTCAACCGCACAGTGCAGGTCCTGACGTGCCAGGGTCTCTCTCCTTCGGGCTGCTAAAAGTCTGCCACTCTCAGCCACCCCCCAGAAAGGGGAGGAGTTCCTTGTTCTCCCAGCACCCCGAGTCAACCGCACAGTGCAGGTCCCGAGGCGCCAGGGTCTCTCCCCTGCAGGCCCCCCAAAGTCTGCCATACTCACCTGCTATTTCTTTCTGATGAATTGACCATTCCATTTCCAAAGTTCTGAAATGGCCAACAGACCACAGAAAGAATTCTCTTTAGGCTCCTGTTTGAAACCAGCAGCTACAGCAATCTGCTGGCCTTGCTTCAGGGCCACCCGTTTATAAAGATCTTAATGCCACTCTAGGAATCTCGTCTTAGTTACAATGTATGTCTCAAAAGACCACTCCTCCTATCAAAACAAGAAAATATCTGATAAACTAAATTGCATCTTTTTCTTTAAAGTCATCTAACAGTAGTAAATGCGAAGAGGTCTCCATGAATCAAACTCCAGGAAAAGACGAATTCTTCCTAACTAGCCGAGCAAAAGCATCCTTCTGCCCGGAAGTGCCCACCCAGTCTGGGTGCAGCAGACCGGCTAGAGGAAAAGATTGTGCTGAGACAAAGAGAAGCCAGTCAAAGTCTAGGGCCAGCGGGGCCGTGATGATGGATGGGACCTGGAAGGGCCCCTCGAGGGAAGCAGAGGAAGCCCGTGTTGTGCAGCCCTCAGGTCCCAGGGCCTTGCTGCAGCCGTGCTCCACAGGCGACGTAAATTTACGTAAACTTCAAGCCAGCTGAGTTTTTCATAAAGTCAAAGAAATTTGCCCCTTATCTACAGGATACAGGAATCAAAGTCAGATCTCTATCATCTCATTTGAACCCAGGGGTGAGACGAAATTAAAGTCACTGTTGCCCGGCTCAGCTCACTGTGAGATCTGACTGATCACCCCAGCTACCTGAAGGCGGAAAGAACTTGCTCTTGCTGAGGAAAATAAACCAAAAAACAATACTCTTTAGTCCATCTGCTGCAGTACCTTTATACAAATGGTCCAGTATGAAAACAAAACCTTTAAGACATGCGTAGAAGTACCCAGAACAATCCATAATTAAGGACAACAGAGACCAATAAATAAAGCCTTTAAAATAGTTACGATAACGAGGAATTTAGAAAGATGAAGAGAATGAATGAAGAGACGGAGGATTCTGATAGAGAAATGCAAATTCAGGAACTGGAAAATAAATGATCCAAAATGACAGGCTTAACAGCACACCGGGCACGGAAGAAAGGATGAATGAATTCGAAGATAAGTTCATTAAAAACTAATTAAAGTTGAGGCTCAAACTGAGACAGCAGAGGAAAGAATCAGTCAGTTTGGCATGTTACTGTCAAATTCTCGATCATTAAATATAAAAGGAAAATTTTACAGCAGAAAGAATAAAACTATGGAATTCTTAAGCCAAAAAAATGCTTAAAATAAAAAACAATACCAAAACAAAAACTTATCTACCTAGAAATGTATATCCTGCAAAAGTACTCTGAAATAAAGAAGAAATACAAACATTTTCAGAGAAAATGAAACAGAGAATTAGTAGCAGCATACCCCTCACTAGTGAGGCATACTCAAGTTCATGAGGTGAAAGAGAAATGATACTGCATAAAAATCCAAATCTTCAAGTAGGAGACCATTTGTCACCTACAAAGTACAAAATCTCTACTATGTGGCTTTTTACAGAAAAACTTTGGCCTTTGTTCTGAGAGGTATAGTTAAAAAAGAAAAAATAGCCAAGAGGAGACAAAACTAAATCCTATAAAGTTTTAGTTAATCCAATCGAGGCAGGAAAAGAAAAAGGAACAAAGACAAATGTCCCAACCAAAAACAAGTAGTTAGGTGTACACTTTAAGCCAACCAGATGAGTCATCACACTAAACATAGATTACATATTCTGTTTAAAATACAGAGAATATAAATTGGATGAACAAACAATACCAGTGTTGTCTGTTTAGAAGCAACACATTTTAAACACAAAGACTCAGGTTACAATTCAAAGGATGGGAAAATGCAGCCTGTGTATGTAGTCACTTAACAGCACTGTCGTGGCCCTATTTGTATCAGACAAGGCAGGTCTCCAGAGAGTAACTTAGAGACAAAGAGATATTTCACTGTGAAAGGTTAATTCTCCAACAAGATCTAAATGAGTATGTTTCTTATTGTTATAGATTAAAAACTGGTGGTCAACTTAACACCAGCTGGATTACATCAGCATGGTGCTGAGTGTAGACATTCCACCTGAGGACAGTGGCCAGCATAAATAGAGACGTGGAGGAGAAGCTAGGCGTTGAGGCATTGAGGCATTGAGGCGTTGAGGCACTGAGGCATTGTGGGTTCTCCTATATGTTGCTGTTTGAGCCGTTGGTTCTCCTGGAGGAGCTCTGGTCCTCACACCGAGCATTGCCTTCTGGCTCCGGAGAGGAACACGTGTGCCACTTGGTCTCCAGGATGAACTTGTCACGCTGGCTTCCTGGCATGTACTCGACTGTGCTTGTCATGGGAGGAGCTCGGGGCCTCCATGTCGCTGAGGATGGCTATGGTGCTTTTCAGGAAAGCCCTGGGCTTTGTTATGAGTGTGACTTCTTGGCTCCAGAGTAGAACCCTCAACCTAGCAGCACAGCTCCTTCACCCAGCTGGTATAGACTTTCTAGCTTCCACCGCTGACCTTTGGGCCTTCCCAGTATGGACCCATAAAAGAGACTCATGTGAGTCCTTCCTGTGGGCTCTACACCTGCAGGTGGACTCATGGGAGGCACTGTCATGAGCTCTGGGTCTTCATCTGGACTCATATAGGACATTGCTGTGGGATTCAGGCCCTTGGCTAAATATTCTATGTCTTTAGCATTGTGGATAGATTTCCTGCATTTTCTTATATTAACTCTGGGTGACCATCATAAAAATAATATTGTAAACTCCATGTCCTGATTCTAATTATTCTCTGCACGACCCCTGACTACAACACTAATAATATATATTCAAGGAACATGAAGCAAAACTGATAGAAATGAAAGACAAAAGCCAAATCCATGTAACTTTTCCTAAAATTTATCAAGCCAGGCCCCCCCCAATCAAGAATTAGAAGACTGAACAACACTATGACACAACTTGACCTAATAAATATGGAACTCCATATTAACTGCAGAACATCTATTTTTTTTCAAGTGAATATATGATGGCCATAAAGCAATGTTCAGTATATTCCAAGGACTGAGGCCACAGTGAGTGCATGTGCTGACCGTGAGGGAATCAGAAACCAGCAACATGCTGGGGACACAGACTCAGCCGCACAAGTGCCTGCCTGGCAAGTGGAAGTCACTGAGTTCGATTCTCAGAACCGGAAAAAAAAAAAAAGAAAGAAAGAAAAGAAAAGAAAAAAAAACGAACAGCAAGATAACTAAAAAAACCCTAAATATTTTGAAAAGCAAATGTCATTCTTAACAAATCAGAACTTTATACTACGAAGGGAGCTAACTCAACAGTTTTCACCTGTGATCTGAAATGTTAAACAATCCTAACTTAGACAGCTGGATTAATAGGAATTCTGCTCACGGAGACAGGGAGGACAGGAAGTGGCTGTTTTTGCTGGATATCAGAACCTGGAACCTGCATGAGCATTGCAGCCTCTACCTTCTCTGCAAGCATATATATTTCAACTCCTGCAGTTCTTACTACATAGCTCAGGGATTTAACTCAAACCTGCTTCCCGAGCACCTTGAATTCCTCTTACCTGCTACTTGGTTCTGAACTGAACCCACTTTCCATCTATTTATTCATTCTCAGTGTGGTCTACTCAAGTTTTCATATTCATACTTGGGCCTGCTTTTCCACTCACTTTCCAAGTGTAGCAACCAGGCCTTTGAACTGTTTTTGTGCCCTGACTTACATCTGCTCTCCGGCTCTTTGCAAGCATAGATCAACAGAGCCTCATTCCCGCCCCTACTCCAGATTCCTGCTCAGTGCAGTGAACAGTTCTACCCACCTTCTGCCCATCAGGGAAGAAGTATGGTCCGGAAGTTTGATTTCAAACACTGAATCTGAGTTTCCTTAGGGCATCGAGATGGAGATACACAGAGGCAGTGGGAACATGAACCCAGGATACAGGGAAGAGACCCACTAGGAAATAGAGTCATGAGCATCACCAAGTGTTGGTCGATGAAGAGTATAAAACTGGAGTCCTTGGTCTAAGGACTTCTGAGGTGTGACTGTTCACTGCGGCATGTCGACTTGAATGGAGTAAGAAGCGTCTGGCAAAGCTAAAGCTCAGTTCTGGGTGCGTCTGTGGGTGACTGAGATGTGGGCTAGCAGAGACGGGAAGACCACTCTGGTTACGGCTGGCCCCAGTCAGCAGGCCTGCAGCCTGCATGGTGTGAGGAAGAAAGAAGCAAGTGTGCCCGTGTTTGAACTCTGGTTCTCTTGAGTGGATGGGTCCTTTGCTGCAGTCACCTCTGGACATGGGTCTCCAGTACCCAAGCTGCCAATACAGCCTCGAGCCAGTTTCTTTCCATCGAGCCTGCAGGCCTTCAGTTTGGACTGGAGCTGCATCCTTGGTCCCTCTGTGCTGCAGGTTCCATCTTCTTGGGCTGAACAGCTGCTTGGTCCTCCAGCTGTTAAGCATGGTCACGGCCACTGTAGACTCTCCTGCCCCTGATCCTGTAAGCTACCTAAGGAACACTTTGAATAATTGTACATATATTTTTTATTGATTCTGTTCCTCTTGACTAATATGAGGGGCATCTATGAATTCACAGAAATTATGGGTAAAATTCTGTGCATGTATGTGTCAATATTTCTGAAGTAGGAATCTGTAAGTTTCAACAGTCTCAAGTAAGTTCCCAAGTCCAAAAGGATTAAGAATCTATGAAGGAGGGAAAAAAAAAAAGGAGGAAGGAAAAGGCCAAGGTGTAACCTGGAGAACACTATTTACCCATGTGCCATAATTTTGCGATTAGCGATTATGGCAGGAAAGAGTTCACAGAATATGTTAATGTTTCACTTGCAGTTTACCATATGAGTCACAGCAGCCTTGAGACACATGGTTTTATATTCAGAATTGGGCAGTCTGTCTCTGAAATGTGCTGGGATATTATTACTTCTGCAAAACCAGCAGTTTTAGGCTTAGACACTGAGACTGAGATTCTACAATCCCATTCAAAATGTGGTTTTTTCCTCCTGTTTCCACACTACATACAAGAGAACAAATCCACCAGTCACATTTTTTCTGGAGCCCATCTCTGACAGCCAACGATCTCTTTCCAAGTATCCTTTTATGAAACCTCATGTTCATTTATGCTGGATGCATAAGTACCTGAATTACTACAGGCACAGGCACGTAGGAAGGTGCATATGCGTGCGCGCACACACACACACGTGTGTGTGCGCGCACACGTAGAACGCTGAAGGTACATCAGATTTGGGTTCAAACAGACAGAATTGGTTAGAAAGTATATGAAAGCCAATCTAAAAAATAAGATATCATTCCATAAGCATTATGATAAAGGCCCCAAAACTGCAATTATATTTTATGTTATCTTTTCCTCCTCAAAGTTATGTCACTTTGGAGACAGAGGAGAAAAAAAGATTTTCTTCCACTGTACATCTTGAAACCCTTTCAAAAGCCACAATGTATATGTGTTTTCATCACAGGGATTCAAAGCACACCATTCATCCCAAGCTACCACTCAAGAAAGCCAAGAATAATCTAGCCAAGCCAACTTGTGTATGAGAAAACTATAATGTCTACTGTCCCAGGAAACCTCAAAACATCACTTACACATGTCTCTTGGCTTGTGACAAACCCTTTAAGAATTCTGCAAAGAAGAAAGCTATAAAATACCAATTATAAAGAGATTATCAAAGGCGATGAAGGTAGAACGCTAGGCTGATGTCTATATGACTTTTAGCAAAGTATACGCCACAAAACTTCAATGCACATAAAACTTTCAAAGCTTAAGAGACAATTCATAAAATAATATATACATACTACTAATAAATAAATGGAAATGTTCAATCATGCTAATCAATGAAATCTATTTTTTTTTTTTTTTTTTGGTAGTGGGGATTGAACTCACAACCTTATGCTTGCCAGGCAGCTGCTTGTGTCACCGAGCTATATCCCTGGTCTCCAATGAAACCTATTAAAATTAGAAAAATCTAAAGTAAAATCACCTCAGTAGTTCTATGCTGGTAGGTCTAAAGTATTTTTTATATTATTCACATATATAAAGCAATTTAGTATAGTATGTGCAAAGATGTTCACTGTAGCATAATCTGTAAAAGAAAAAACTGAATGGACAACAAAAAAGATAAAATTAATGATAGAATATCTACTACAGAAACATTGTTTGTTCATGTATTCATTAACTACTATGCTTCAGAAAATATGTAAAATATGTAAACCAGGTAGAATACACCTGTAATCCCAGCACTTGGGAGGCTGAGACAGGAGGATTACCTCGAGCTCAAAACCAGCCTTGGCTACATAGTGAGTTCAAGGCCAGCTGAATTACACAGCAAGACTTTGTCTCAAAAATACCACACACACACACACACACACACACACACAAAGGATTTAAAACAGCACCTCTGATTACACAATACATAACCATGAACATTCTATAATACAATATATTACATAACAGAATGCAGAGAAAGAGGAGGAACACATCAAAAACATCATAGGTGATTTTTATTCTCTTACCTTTTTAGTTATATAAGTGTTACATGGTGAACTTACATTTTTATATATATATATATTTATATATATTTATATATATTTATATATATTTATATATATTTATATATATTTATATATATGACAATGTATATAATACATATAATACATATGAAAAGTATAAAAAGAGATTACTAAAATATAAAATCTTTTCCTTCCTGTGACCATTTACAGTAAGACAGCTCTTGCTATATATGGATTGCCATGAATAACAAACTGAAAAAGGGAAATGAACATGATACGTAAGAGAAAGGAATCCACAGAAATTAACCTTATCCAATAAATCTGTCATGGTTTGTCAATTAAAAGTATCAAAAGACGAAGGGTTGGGGATGTAGCTCAGTGGCACAGAACCTGCCTGGCAAGTGTGAGGTCCTGAGTTGGATTCCCGGTACCCACAACAATAAATAAATAAATACATAAATAAATAAAAATAAATTTTAAAAAATATGAAAAGAAAAACAGATGCTAAAGGTTGTGGAGAATGAAGGACACTGATATAAATGAGTATTGGAGAAAGCCAAGATATTTTAATTTGGAAGTCAAACAGCCTCATCGAATTTATGGTCAATGGTTGTCGTGCTTCAATTTTTGTTCCAAAAAAAATACACAGAGAAACAGGAAGCAGGACGGTGGCTGCTCGGGCTGGGGCCATGGGCACAGGACCCAGGGCTTAACGGGTATGGAAGGTTAACTGGGGCACATGAAAAAGGTGCTAGTGACATCAGTGGCGACACCGGTGCACGACAGCGTGAACGCACTTAATGTCACTCAACTGTATGCTTAAAAATTACTACGATGGTAAAAGTATGGTATGTATTTCTTACCATAATAAAAAAATTAAAGAAGGTACAAGGAGTCTGATTTGAGATATGGTAAACCCACAGGGCATCTATTTAGATTGGCTCGTTGGGTTTTCAGCACTTCTAAAACAATAGTTTAAAAAGATAGGAGCTCAACAGACCCAAAGAAAAACATCAGTTTCACTGAAACAGCAACTCCCTCTCAGTCAGAGGGCCAAGAGAGCGTTACGCGGCCCATCGTTTTTCTCATGCAGCTAACTTTGCCTTCAGGTATCTGGAAAATACTCCTCACCTAACAAAGGTTTAAAAGTGAAGTGGCCATTAGATTTAAAGGGAAAAGAAACTGGAAGTAAAGTCACTGCTTCTGGTGTGTATGCAATTTGTGGCTCTGGATCTAGGAATAAATCTCCCCAGCTGCGAGCACCATTCCTAGATGCCGGGCATCATTCTTAGAAATTCAGCAATAGACACAGAGAAACGTCCCCACCATTCTTTGGAAGGGCTAGAATTATCCTGATAACAAAGCATTCCACAGACAGAATTATACTAATTTAAAATAATTTCCTGATCACAAAAATGCAAGAAAAAAACCAGTCAGGACCAGATCTAATTTTCACAATCACTTTGAAAATCTCACTTACCCTTCTAGTGTTTTCAAGGATTTTGGGGTCAGGTTTCCCATAGTTAGGTGGATTGGCGTACGGGTCATATCCGAGTTTGGCAAGCATGGGTGCGATCACGGCCATGTCCTGGAGGACATCGGGCGGTATTTTCCCTACCCATTTGGATAGAGCTCCCACGTTGACTGGCTTGATGACTTGGTCTGTAGATCGCTCTACTCTGAAAACAACGTAAGCAAATACTTAGCATTTCTCAAGTGATGTTAAAAATCCTCTGTAAATTATTTGCAATCATTTTTAAAATTAGAATTGTCTGGAGTATAAAGCAGCTGCGAAAGAGGGCACTAATAAGGTTTCACACTATTTACCAGGCTTTTTAAAGGATAATTTAAGTCTGACAGTGACTATTGGCAACCTTGGGTTTCTAGAAGAAAAAGAGCCAGCTGAAAACATCTGGAAAAAAATGTGCTAACATATTAATTATAACATCCAGGAAAAAAGAAAAAGCCACTTAGAAAAACTGCCTGTCAACTTACTTGAAACACATGGAAAGAAAGATGGATGGATGGATGGATGGATGGAGGGATGGATGGAGAGGCAGACAGATGGACAGATATGCAATGATGCAAAAATGTTAACTGTAGATTGTAGCTGGTGGGTTTTGGTTCTGTATGTTTGAAAATTTTCATAAGAAAGCATTGGAGGGAAAATGGCCAACTATAAATCACTAAGAATGCAAAATATTCACTTGGTCTACTTTTCTGTTGACAACTGAAAGAATCTTATTTTACACAAGAGAAACCGAAGTATTGTTCATGATTTTCTACATTACAAGTCTCAATACCGTAAGACAAATGTATTCTACATCTTGACCTACAAATTTTACAGTATTTTAAGCCAGCAGTGTTTATACGCATTGTTTGACCAATCAGTAATAATCTTAGGATAAAATATAAACTAAATGGCATCTGGATTTAAATTATCCTGGATTACATTTTGGTCAAATGACTATAAAATGTGAGAGCTGACACACAGGGAGTCACTAACCTAACAGAAGTTAAAAGCCCCTTTCCAATAGGTGTCTGACCTCTCACTGCAGATAACCATAACCAATGAGGATTCTTTCAGAAGGGTTTCAGGCCTCAAACAACAGCAAGCAAAAGTAAGATGGCTCTTCTCCAGGACCCCGCAGGGCGCCCACGCCAGGATTTCCTCCTCTCTCAACGCCACACTCTCCCGCCTCGACTATTTCTCTGGGACCCCACGGAGCCCACCGCTTCCTTGACGCTGTACATCTCCCCCTGCAGGGCTCCACTGTGATGATCCTGGTTTGATGCTCTGAACTCTACTATGGAAAGAACACTCTGGCTTCCCTGGGACAGTTTCTGCCAACTGCCCCAACTTAGTAACAGCACCTCCAGTCCCCGCCCAAGGCTCCCACGTGCACCCCCTGGGGTGACATGTACACCTGGAGTTCCTCAGTTTACACACTTTATCCTGTGCCTTAAGGAGGACCTTTTCTCTATTCCCTTTGCCTACACTTAGTTATTGTTATCATCATTTCGCACTGATGTCCCTACAAAAGCCTCCTCATTTCCCTGCTGGGTTCCTTGTCCATTTAGCTATCACCCTACCGGACTATACAACACTTAGTACATTGATAGACTATACTTAGTACATTAGTACTGAGTACATTAATATAATATTTATATAATTGATGTTGACTTAGTGAATAACTAAAAGCTTTCTCAGAGAAAGAGAAGAGGAGGTGGTGGATGGGAGGGGAAGAGAGGGAGAATAAAGCAGCAGCAGCACTCTGGGAAGCTGAAGCAGGAGGACTGCAAGTATGAACCCAGCTTTGGAAACTTAGTAACTAAAGAAGACCCTGTCTCAGATTTTTTTTTTTCTTTCTTTCTTTCTTGAGGCAGGGCTTCACTATACAGTTTAGACTGGCCTTAAACTTTGTGGACCAGGCTGGCTCAAACTCACATAAATTCTCCTGCCTCTCAAGTTTTGGGATTACAGGCGTGTGCCACCACACCCAGCTTTCAAAATACTGTTTTGAAAGTTGAGAATGTGGCTCAGTGTGAAGGCCCTGGGGTTCAGCCCTACTACCATGAGAAAATATAATACAAAACAAAAGACATGTTATAGAGGTTTACATGAACATGCTCAAGAAAAGCCAAATACTACTATTTTTTCCTTTGAGGCAGGTCTTGCCATGTAGCTTGGTCTAGCCTTGAACTTGCAAGGTGCTAGGCTTCCAGCAAGTACTATGCATTTATACAATTGTGGCTAATGAACTTGCAGGATTAAACAGCCTGAGAACAACCAGGTGCCAAACTGTGGATTTACTGTGTATACATTAGGAATTTTGGAGAATGGGAGTTGTGTCTGGAGAGATTAAAAACCTCCAGAAAAAGCAGGGTAAGGTGGCACATGCCTGTGGTCCCAGTACTCAGGAGGCTGAGGTAGGAGGATCACTGTGAGTTCAAGACCAGCCTGGGTTCCAGTGTGAGCTCAAGGCCAGCCTGAACTGCATAGCAAGACCCTGTCTCAGAAAAGACAAAATAAAAAATGAAAACCCTCCAGAAAAAAAAAAAAGCCTTAGGGTAAACACTTTCTGCATTTTTGCTGGGCACTTCTCATATATCCAATTTAATTCCTACAGTAACATCATCAGTTCTTTGGGGGGGGGTGCCACCATTAGTTCTTAATTCTCTCTCTCTCTTTTTTTCTTGTTTTGTTTGTGAGACAGGATCTCACTATATAGCCCAGGCTGGCCTTGAATTCACAGTGATCCTCCTGCCTCTGCCTCCAGAGTGCTGGCATTACAGGTGTGTACCACCACACCTGGCCTAGTTCTCAATTCTCAAACAGCTAAACTGCAACCTAGAGACAGGCAGTGGTTTGCCTAGGGTCACACACTCTGAAAACCACAGTTAGAATTTGAGCCCAGATCCGTCTGACATCAAAGCTGCTGCTTTACGCAGTGTCTCTTCCTGCCATGCTGCTGATCACACTGACTCCTACATTCTGTGCTTCCCTGAAAACAGTCTCCTTCTGCTGTACACAGCCAAGACAAGCTGGTTTATCATGATGATAAAAACCTACCGATGCACCGTGCACATCACAGGTATACAGAGAAGAGCAGTTGTGAGGTTTAACGCCTTGTGCTCCAGGAAGAAGACGCTGCAGGATTTACAGTGTTTCCCTGCATCCATGATACAAGATTCTCACGGTGACAGATTTTGAGATACTGACATGCCACTGCTCACCGCCGGCCAGCTCCTGCAGCCACTCGAGAAGGATGAGGGTGCAGCTTCTTATCCCAAACTCTGAAATCCAAAACTCTCCAACATAAACATTCTCCTGTAACTCATTCGGCGGCAAAAGCAGATGTGAACTAAAAGCAATCTATTTGCAGTCTTCCTCCCGGGGGGCACGAGTAGGCACACGCTTTGATGCAGAGATGTCAATGTGCTTGGAGTACAGACCGAGGAAGTGGAGGACCACGCATGTGAGTCACCCACGCCACATTACTGCACCTTTCTAAAATCCAAACGGTGCTGAAGTATGAAACCCGCTAGGGTAAGCACTGAGGCCACACACGGAGTCTTTTATGCTGTGAGTAGGACGCTGGCTTTACCTAGGACACAATGAGTAATAATCAAAGGGTCTTAGCAGCAGGGCGGATACTGCTATTACTACCATTCAACAGTGACGGCTACAGGAAGAATGGACACCACAGCAAGGTCTCTGTGAATCAGCAGGTTCCCCTCCGCCCACATCCTTCTCCCTGCAGCAGTCACAGTGACAGTAGCTCCACCTCAAGGCCTGGAGTCAGTGCCAAAGTCTTCAATGACCAAGGTGAATAGAATCCTTCAAGACACTCGTTTTGAGCACGGATCTTCCATAAGTCTAACTAAACATGACAGCCAGGCTGTGTGCCAAACCACAGGCCCAGATAATGATGTGCTGTGACTGCTACAGAAAACTGAATCCTCTGATTACAGCATCGGGGCTGGGGTGGACGCGGGAAGGGAGAGTTCGAGCTACAGAAACCCAGTGGTTGGATTTGTTACCGTGAGATGTTTTTTTTTGTTTTTTTGGGTTTTTTTTTTGGTACTGGGGATCGAACTCATGACCTCTCGCTTGCCAGGCAGGCGCTTAAGCCACTGAGCTAAATCCCCGGCCCACGGTGAGATGTTTGACGAGACAGCATTAAAACTCACGCTGCCGGTGTAGGAGCAATAGTGATTCGGTTTTGTCAACATGTGTTCCACATGCAGTATACAGATACACACACACACATACACACACACTCTCACAGACTCGTGCCAGCATACCAACAGTGCAAGTAGTGGGAGAAACTGTGGTTTTTATTTTCTATGATAAACAGTGCCTTTCTTTTTCTTTTTCTTTTCTTTTTTTTTTAGTCATGCAATAATGACACTCACAGGATCACAAGGAACATCTTCACTCAGAAGCCTAGTAACTATCTCAAACTCAGCGAAATGCAAACCAAACTCCTGATCTTACCCTCCCAAAATACTACATCTGCAATGAAATCTCAGTGGAGACAACTCGGTTCTTTTGGCTGAAATGTTTTGTTTGTTTTGTGATGTTGGGAATGAAACTGAGGACCTTCCAACTGAGCTACACCTCTAGCCCTTTTTATTTTTTGAGACAGGGTCTTGCTGAGACACTACATTACCTTAGCTGGGCTTGAACTTGTGTTCTTCCTGTCTCAGCCTCCCAGAGCACTGGTGATGCAGAATTCAGGACCAGACCAAATGGAGACACGGCAGCTTTATTACACCAGTGGACTGACACAGATCCCCTTATTTGAACCGTTTCCAGGCCAACACATGGTGCTCAGGGTCAAAGCACTGCAAAGGACAGCAGACGCAGGAAACTGCGGGATACTTTTCCAGGCTCCTCTTAAAACCGACAAGAGTCGTAAAACAAAATCCCCCAAACTAGGAACAACACTGACAACAAAACTAGACGCAAAGGAGACCACAAACCCCAAAACACAAGTGGACGAGGGAACCGCGAGAGAGACCACGTCTGTGAGGGATGAGCGGTTCTGCGGGCCGCGGAGGAGGCAACAGCTTCCGGGAAGGGAACGCACAGACGCGGGGATGTCCACGGCCCGACCAGCTGGGGCATCAGCTGAAACCGGGAAGTTTCCCCAAACCTGAAGACGAATCCAGGTGCCATTGGTAAATTCTGCAAACTAGAGCGTGCTGGTACCGGGATTCCTAAACTGAACTAGCTTGTAATATCTTGTCAAACCAGACTTAGAGGAAGCTATCCAATGCTACCAGAAGCCAACCTGCAGAAGCTTCTAGTAGACAGAGATGGGTAATTCTGAATTCAACACAACTTCCAGTTAGGGCTGGGGATGTAGGTCAGTGGTTGAGCGCTTGCCAGCATGCATGATGTCCTGGGTTTAACTCTTAGCAGCAGCAGCAACAACAACAGAAAGTGATTGTAATAGAAGCCTACCAAACTGGTCACTGGAAAAGCAACAAGAAACCTACCTAGGGCTGGGGATTTAGCTCAGCGGCATAAGCACCTGCCTGGCAAGTGTGAGGTCTGAGTTCAATCCTTGGTACCAAAAAAAAAAAAAAAAAAAAAAGGGAAAGAAAAAAAGAAATCTATATTTTAAAACTGGCAAATAAAGGGCAAGAATGAAGCATTTATCGTGCCTTTGCTACATGAACTGTAACCCTGGGTAACCAAACAGTAGATGCAGAGATGTATCTCTTCATAAAAGTTTTCCAAATAATATATAAATCAGAATTTTGGCCAGGCGTGTTGGCACATGCCTGTAACTCCAGCATTCAGGAGGCTGAAGCAGGAAGATCACTGTAAGGGTGCAGCTAGTCTGGGCTACGAAGTGAGTTCAAGGCCAGCCTGAACTGCACAGTGAGACCTGTCTCAAAAAGACAAAAAAAAAAAAAAAAAAGAATCACTATCAAAATGTTGCAATATTCAACATGTTAATGAATGTAGGCACTGAGAATCAATGCTTGCTAAGATCACACACAAAAAAATAAAATACGAGCACAAATAATGGGTAACGCTGCCAAATTGGACCTTGAGTTTGATTATGTCTCTGAATTCAGCTGCCAATCTGGATGAAGTAAAGAATTTAGAAAAACATGCTGGACAACCAGCAATTTAATGGAAAAAGTGCAATCAGGAAAATTCAGACTGTGAATGTTATAAGTTATCTGGCCTGACTTCTTCAAAATGGAGTTTATGTTAAATAAGGAATGGAGCATTTGGAAATTTTTAGATTAAAAGAAATCTGTAAAGCAAGATATGATAGGACATGCCTGTATCCCAGAGCTTGGGAGGCTGAGGCAGGAGGATTACTGGGAGTTCAAGGCCAGCCTGGGCTACATAGTGAGTTCAAAGCCAGTCTGGACTATATAGCAAGACCTTGACTCAAAAGGAAAGGGAAGGGGAAGGGAAAGGAGGGAAGAGAAGGAAAAAAGAGAGAAATGAAAAGAAAAAAGAAAAGAACCTGTAAGACATGTCCTTATGACTTTTTTTTTTTTGGTACTGGGGATGGAGCTCATGACCTTAAACTTGCCAAGGAGGTGCTTACATCACTGAGCTAAATCCCTGGCCCCTGTCCAACTATTTTTAATGGCTAAGATTATAGTGTCTAGGCATGCATACTTGGGCGATAAAACTATAAAGAAACAGGAAGTGGTTTCTAAAAGTACCAGGACAGTGGACAGTTTGGGAGGGAAAGAGAGGATTCAGTGTGGGGTAACGTACATGGAAGAACTTCTGGACTGACTGGTAGTTCTATTTCTTAAGACGAGTGACAGGTGTAAGAGTGTCTGTCTTATCCAAGTTCATTAAGCTGATTTTAAAACTGCCCCTACGAGGATCTGCACTATTCCACAGGACACAGCCTTCCACATCTGTCTCCCTCTGCGTGCTGCCCTCCAGTTCTCCACTCCAGTGCCTTCGTCCCACAGAGGCCTCCCTGCCACATCCAGCAACCCAGCAATTGAGCTCCTGGCATCCTCCGACTCCCTGCTTCACTTCTCGTTTCTTAGCCCTTCTTAACTTAGGACAAAGCAGACGTTTAACTTGTTTTTTAAAAAATTAATTTAACAGGATGGCTCTCAAATGTTAATGTAAATTAGAAGGGTTTGCTTTGCCTGTTACCCAGCATGGGGAACATTATCTGGATGTTAATAACAGCACTCAATAAAAACATGGTGAGTGAAAATCATCATCATATTTAAGGGCTTTTTCCTGTTTCTTCTCAAGAGGTTTTTGAATGAATCACAACGAATTTTAACCAAGAGTTGTCTTCTTAGCACTGAATAATATGATCGAGTAATTTTCTCCTTTAATTTACTCACATAGTAAACTATGTTGATAGACTTTTCCAATATGGAACTATTATAGTTGTCAGTTCTTTATAAATATTTGATATACTGAGGAATTCCAGTTATTAGCATTTATGATTTTAGCATCCGATATGCATAAGACAATTGATCTAAATTTTCTGTGATCTCTACTGCTAAGTCATGGTTCCATACAATGACTGGGAGGTTTTCCAACTTTTTCTATGACCCAAAATCTGTTCTTTGAAGATCAGTATAATTCAAGTGTGAATCACCTATTCCTTTTTAAATGGTATCTCTTCATAACCTTTTAATCTCTTTGATCAATCTGTCTTGAAAAATCAGCTATTGTCTCTAGATTTTCAAGTTTATTAAAAATGTACTTTCATCTAGTATTCTTAAAATTTCTTTTCTAGAAAAAACATATGTGTATATGTATATGTATATAAAAAGTAGTTAAGTTAGTTATACTACTGATTTCTGAGTTTACTGAAGAAAAAAGATTTGTACTGGTATTATGCAGACAACTGAAGGCAGATGTCTCGTGCTCTGGGTGAATGATTTGGGGATGACAATGCACAACGTATGTACCATTGTTACCCCCTAATTGACGTGTTTTGAAATTTTGTTATAGATTTTTTTTCTATTTATCTTTGAATAAAATGGATATAAAAAATTTTTTTAAATGAAATTACTTTTACATCTGAGATTACTTCTCTTCCCTCATCCTCTATATGCTATAGTCATTCCCTTTATAATTATCAATATTGCCAAAGATTTATGTTCTCACAATCACCTCAAAGAGTTAATTTTAGTTTTTGTTTTGTTGTTTTGAGACAGGGTCTCACTATGTATCTCACGCTGGCCTTGAACTCACTATGTAGCACAGGCTGGACTCAAACTAAGGGTAAGCCTCTTGCCTTAGCCTCCCGTGTGCTAGGATTAGAGGTGTGCACAATTTTAGTTTTTTATCCTTTTTTATTTTTTTCTCTCTCTTTTTTTTAAGTTGTTCTCTTCCAGGTACTTACTTACTTACTTATTTATTTATTTATTTTAAAGGGGGTAAAATTTAACACAACAAAACAGAACAAAATGGGACTTAAGAAAGCATAGATCTCAAAGCTAGACAACCAGAGATCTTCACTATCATATTGTCTCGTCTTCTTCCAGATGGTTGTCCATATCTTTGTATACAGAGAGTTCATACAAAACAGTACAGCCAATCTTTCACAAGATGCCCAGTTCACTGGCTCCCACCTGCTAAAGGGGGAGGGATGGGGGAGGGGACATGAGATATTTGATTCTTAGCCTGTGCAATGGCATGCTCACAGCCGCTCACCAGAGAAGAGGGGAGTTCCTTGTTCTCCCGGCACCCCAGGTCGCCGCATGGTGCGGGTCCTGAGAAGCCAGGGTCTCTCTCTTGTGGGCCGCCGAAAGTCTGCCACACTCAGAGCTGCTATTTCTTTCTGATGGACTGACCATTACATTTCCAAAGTTCTTAAATGGCCAACAGACCACAGAAAGAATTCTCTTTAGGTTCATGTTTGAGACCAGCAGCTATAGCAATCTGCTGGCCTTGATTCAGGGCCAGTATTTTTCTCTCTTTTACTAATTTCTTCTTTTATCTAAACATTTAGGCCCAATAATCCAACCCCTTTGTGTCAGATACTCTGTCCTAAATTCCCATACAGTATGCATCAATTTCTTGCTCTGTTTCTTTGCCACTGATGAAGACAAATCCAATCTTGATTCACTGGCAAGGAGATTTTTATTATTAAAGAACTGAGGAGGGGTCTCATGAAAATGTTCTAGGAACATCAATAGACCTGAGGTCCCAGAAGGCGGGTATAGGTGAATCTAAGCACACAGCTGCATGTATGATACACGTGTAGACTGCTGCCCCGTATCTGTGAGAAATACTTACTGAATAAATGAAGAACCCAGGGAAGTCCGTTTGTGATTCGTCAGACATAATAAACATTTCTAGGTTTAGATTGACAGTTAACACAAGGTCAAGAAAAAATACAATCTCTCCCTCTTTGTTCTCTCTATCTCTGTCTCTGTCTCTCTGGTCAGGTCTCATACTTTATTCTTCAATTTGGGGATAAAAGCGGTTCTGGACTGGTTTTGTCAGCTTGTTTTATTCTCTCTGTGTAGCAACATTTTGGTACGTGGCCAGTCTTGCATTCTTTGCAAAGAACAAATCTAATTTCTTTTTTATGGCCAATGAGTGGTTGTAAAAACACTGGCACTTCATTTCTCAAAAGTTTCCTCACTAATAATTCAGCTTTGGTCTTCCGGCATGAAATAAAAAGTCAATTTGGTACATGTTGTTAATAATTACCCTAAGCCCGTTCTAGACTTCACAAATAACATGCGTGTCCAAATACTTAAATATTGACTAAAATCCAATAGGGCAATCAACAGACTCATCATTAAAGTTTTGGTTTTTATCTCAAAAGGAAATTATTTAACATGTTTGTACCTTAAGGTTTTCAGCAGTGGCAAAGAATGTAAATGTAGCTGACTTTCCTTCTACAATTACTGAGTTTTATATGTTCCTTATTTGAACAACACTGACACAGCAATCAAGATTTTTAAAAAGGAGGCCTTGTATAATCTTTCTTAGTATGTGTACACATATTCCAGGAACAGCAACGTTTTCACTGTACTAAACCACCACTGGGATGCAGAAGACATTCCGGGCTCCCTGAGATAACTACTAGTCCAGCTCTCATAAAAGATCAGTTTTACCTATTTTTGAACTTCATATGAATGCAGACCTGTAGTATGTACTCATCTGCATCTGGCTCTTTATGCTCAGTGTATTTCTAAAATTCAACCATGTTTCCTGTGTAGCTGAGTCATCCCTTTTTATTGCTGAGTCATAGTTCACTGCATGAATATACCATGGTTTATTTATACATTCTTGTGCCCGTTGATGGGCATTCAGATCCATTCCAATTCATGACTTTTACAATAAATAGTGCTACTATCAATCAATATTCTTGCGTAAGTCTTCTGGTGTAATTTTTTTTTTAGAACATCTTTTTTTTTTATTTAAAGAGGAAAAAACAAAAAATAAAACAGAATACAGGGTAGTGACAATACAGTATTTCAAGAAAAAAAGGAGGAGTACAACGGCAATAAAACCTAAGAAATTATTACTTGACTAATTGCATACTGACTTCTTTGAAATAGTTGTTCAAATTACAAAGTTAAAACATGTAAAGTTGAGTAAGCAGCCAGCCGCCCTGGGAAGTGACTGTGGTCTGGGGAGCTGCGGCCACCCCAGGGCCGGGAAACAAGAAGCCAGAGCGTTTCCTGAGATCCGCGCCATGCTGGAACTTAGGGCGCCGAGCCAACCAGTAAGCAGCCTTCCGCCCTGGGAAGTTACTGTGGTCTGGCAAGCCGCCGCCACCCCAGGGCGGAGAAACAAGAAGCCAGAGCGTTTCCTGAGATCCGCGCCATGCTGGAACTTAGGGTGCCAAGCTAACCAGTAAGCAGCCTGCTGCTTACCGGGGCGCGGGCTTAGAATCAAACATACCATATCTCTCCCCCCCCCTCCCCGTTTAACAATTGGGATCCAGGGATCTGGGTATCTCTTAGTAGGTGACCATATTTGGTACAGCAAGTGGGGGGGGGTTCCTTCTACTATCTCTGAAGGCAGGTATTTTTATCGCTGTTTTGCTTTGTCCTGATTAACGGTGTTGCTCTATTCAATACTCTGTGTTGATGTGTTCTATAATGTTGTGTATTTCTTTTATTTTGCTGTACCTAGAAGAAGAACAACTATTGTGAAGACGAGGAGATATACAATGTTGCCTGTTACTGTTGTCCTGGTGACCTGCTTTGATGTTCTGTGCCAATTTCACTATACTGTCTCATTTGGCTTTATTCCATCCTGTTTTTTGTAACTGTTTGCATCCTCACTGTGTGTTCACTTTGTATGCCTTAATTTTGTAACATGAACAGCTATTTCTGGGAGGACAGTATGTGGTTTGTCAACTAGTGATTTATGGTTTTTTTTGAGGTTTTGTATTGTTTCTACCCTTTTTTCTGTATTGCTTTTTTTTTCTCTCTTTAAATAAAATTAAAAAAAAAAACATGTAAAGTAGACATTCAAACAGTGAGACTGTTAACAGTTCTGCTCCATGATCTGACAAAAACAACAATATGGTCATCTATCTTACCCACTCAAATATACATGCAATTATATCAATAGGGTAATATTAAACACAACAAAACAGAGCTAAGCGGATCACAAGAAAGCAATGTAAGACATAAATTTCAAAGCTAGACAATTGGAGATATTCACTCTCTATCATATTGACTCTTGTTTTCTTCCAAATAGTTGTCCAGATTGTCACACATAGGGAATTCACATGAAACAACCTAATATGGAATTGATCTGAGCAGGACGAGGGGGACATTACAGGTCTTCAAGACCAGACATTAGGGAAGCCATGAATGGCTGTCATAGTGTCTCTCATTCTCCTCAAAACAGCTGTCCATACCTTAATGTGTGTTGAACTTAAAACAAGGCAAAGCAAGCTAAGATCACTTTGAACAAAAAGTGATAGTTTTGCTGGACTTCATATCATGACATTATGGAATCAGCACTGGGTATTATAGTGTCTCTTTTTCTTCAAGGTAGTTGTTTATTTCAACATGTGTTATATAGTTGATTCTCGTAAACTGTTTTTAAGCTCTACACACGCGTGAGTCTCTATATGTATTTCTATCATTTCTATATTAGCCGGAAAAACAAAACAAAGCAAGATAAAACAATTCCTAGAAAAGCATGAGGCAGAAAAGTCACACAAAACCACAATACAAGGTGATCTACAATGGTTACCATGGTATCTCAGCAGTATATAACAACATTAATAAAAACAAAACATTAGAGACATTATAAGACTTCAAAAACAAGTAATAGTCATACCAGAGTGGGTTTCTTAGTGAATCTTATCATCTTCAGTGTAGTTGCCTATGCTCTTAGACTTGGTGCTATCCATCACAACAGTTTTAAATAAAATCAGTCAATACAAAGTAGCAATCTAACAAACCAGATTCAAATAATATCACTCATAATAAGACAGTATAAGTTATAAAGGGCTTCAGGTTAAGTTGATAGGAAAATTAGGGGTGATTACCGTAATATGTCCTCTTATTTTTGGGATAGCTGACCATGTCCTCAAGTCTAGCGTAAGTAGACAAACTGGAACAGCACATAATCCATCCAAGCAGAGTGGTGAGAATAATGTAAATTCTAAATCTTGTTACCT
>PVJX010027923.1:0-24381 GCA_004027295.1 Dolichotis patagonum
AGGTACCTTAATGGTTGAAAGAAAAAACCAAAGTGTTTTCTACAGGAGATCCTTCACTTTCAGACTTCAAATGTGCATTTCATTTGTAAAGCAAAAGAACACTTTTATTCTTTTTTAAATCATATATAAGTAAATGTGTTAAGTAAATAACAGGCTTAAAATGTAAGTTGTCATAAAATGGTAGAAATAGAAAAATCATTAGATTAAAAATGACATGTAAAAAGTGATAGTTTTAGATTGCTTGTTTTAATTACCAAAACTTAATAAGGCGGAGACTGCCTGTGGCAGCCCCAGTGCTACAAGTGTTTTCTGGTATGCATTCAATGAATGCACTCATTTTCCTTTGCTTCTCTGCTGGTATATCAAGTGCTCCCTAACCCTCCAACTTCATGCCTTGTGTTCCAAACCTTTGTTATGCCAGGGAAAGTTATATGTTTTTGATTACAAAAGATAAAACTTTTGCATAGTTTTTTTTTTATTACCTCACCCCTAAGCAGTAATGGTCTCTCAATGCCAAGGGACAATTAGCCAAAGTAACATACAAGATTGTCTTCAGCTTCAAACAATGTATTACCTCTTCTTCAATAGTTCAAATAGACACAAGTAGATCTAATAATTAGAAAAGTAATTAACATTTATATTGTATTCATTACATTATTTTTCTAAGCACTTCATATCTAATATCTCACTTAAATTTTTTATCAACTCTATGTACTAAATATTACTATCCTACTAAATACAACAGATAGGAAATATTGTCACTGAGAGGTTAAGTGACAAGCTCAAGGTCACACAAATGGTGGCAGAGTTGTTCTTAACAACTGTACCCTAACATCGTGCATGAAGTCCACATCACTGCATGTGGTATTCCCAGATTAAACATCATTTCATCATCTTTCCTTTCTTACTGAGAAGCAGAGTGGACTTTTCCTGTTCCTGTGTTCACATCCGCTTTGGATTGTCTTTCTTTTGCACTGCACTAAACAGATACACCTTTCTCATTTTGCATATCAGTGCCAAGCTTTTATTATATTTACTTCTTCTATCTAGTATGTTATTTAATCTACAAAGATTTATAACAGAAACATTGTGCCACCTTACAGCCAGACAGCATGGGGAGTGTCTTGTCCACTCAGATGGCTCCTGGATGCAAAACTTTACTGTTAACGTTTCAGGGGATCATTCATTCCTGTCTTCATACTAAAGATAATCTTAGCCATACATCATGAGAGGCCAACTCTGTGACATGTGGTGTAGAATGATGCAGGCAGCAGGCTCTTCTAAATTAATGAACATAAAAATACTGTAGTAATTAATTTTTAAAGTTTTGGGATTGTGTATATAAATAATCATATCTTCCATATATAATAGTATTTTTGTCTTTTTCTTCTGTATTTACATTTCTGTTTTTCTTTTTATTGCACTGACTGAGACTTCAGTGCAGTATTAAGCAGTGTCACAAGAATTCTCTCAATTTTGGCTATAATGAGAATATTCACGTTTGCAGTAGATTTTGATATATTTCCTGTGTTAGTAGCACAATACCCTATGTGTAATTTTTAAAATATTACTAAAATCTAAATATATTAAATATTTATTTAATATACTAAAATATTAGATAAAATTTTGCATTATGATGGAGAGCTACCATAACCCATAAAAGGACCACTAATTAATTCTTCTCAGGACTTAGTTTTGAGACAGCTGCCTATATATGAAGCATCTGCCCACAGTGGTATTATACAGAACTTTAAAGAAAACTAACTCATACAGATTAAGCATACAAGGCATTCTGAAAACAGCAATTTCAATTTGTTTCTCTGTACCTTCAAATTTGTGGCTTTAGTCTCACTGATACCTTGTCCTAGCTAAAATATACTAGTAACATACTGTAAATGCTTCAAAACATTATTTTATTATCAGACCATAGCACATATAAACACAATACACTTTAGGTTTAAGATGCTCTGTTTAGAATTTTCCCATTTGAAATTATCCTTTGAGAGTGATTTTCAAAAATAGTATTTGGTTAAACAACTTTTGCAAGTTACTTCTTTTTTCAGTGCCAAAATGAAAATTTTCATCTATCCATTAGATGAAGATGTAACTATCTCTAAGAGATGGATAACTATACTCTAGGTGTGCCGGCAGTTAAATTGCAGGAGATGCTATTATCATAGCCCCTCACAGATGAAGCCATGAGGCACAGTTATATGTGTGTCAAATAGAGGAAATCAGATTTGAACTCTGGATTTTGAGCATGGCTTCAGATCCTGTGTTCTCATCCATTTACTATTCTGTCTACTTCAGACAATATCAAAAGTGATCACAGCACTGGAAAAGTCTTAAAAATTGTCTTGGTCTTTCATGAATTTAAGAGTAGAAATTACCAGAGGATTCCAATTATTATACATAGCTGGGTAGCTATAGCTAACCATAATGTATCTGCATGTGAATTTATATTTATCATGCTCATTCAATTATTGCACAGTGCATATTTTCCCAATCAAAAAGAAAATACATGCTAAAGACATGGTTTAGAGTAGCACTTGAAAAAGTTACTTGAATTATACCAAATATAAAACTTTAAAAAATTAAGATATAATATAGATTCTAATTTTCATCTTTTAAGATCAGTTAAGATATTAATTAGTATTTGGAGTATGAACAAAATCACTTTGCATCCATGAGTAATTACCTAAACTCTGTATCCTCTTCATAAATTGGAGAAAGCTTTGTTTGATCTGTATGCAAATTATATATTGAGCTGTAATAAAATATTACAAATAAATTCACTTGTGCTTTAATTCCACTAGGGAAGAGTAAAGGTTTAATTGCTTATAGGTCATATTAACGTAGTATAAAGATCCCTTAAATGCATAGAAAAGAACTTTTCAAAAATGTCTATTTCTGAGGAAGCTCATGGATGCTAGGAGTTGTAAGAAGAGAATTACATTTTGTCCCATCTACCTTTGCATTGTTTGGATTGGTTAACATAAGACTATATTTGTGTGTACTTGTGAAGTTAAGAGGGGCAGACTATCAGCAGATAGACATCCAGAAATCATGCAGACAAAGTCTCAAAGTAGCATTTAACTAGTTATTTATAAACGGGGGTGATCAGCACAAATCTGTACCAGGCATTTGCCTCAGCAGACTTCAGGTTTCTAGAAAAAATGTTAGGACATGATGTTCATAATACCCTCTTCCAATTCTAAACTACAATAACTTAGTTAAGAGTTTAACATGTGAAGAATGTAAGGGACTTTCAAAATAAAGCAAAATATTTAACAGTTCATCCATGAGACATTCATCTCCAAAACAGTTAAAACACAACCCATTGTTTACACGATTTTCTATTAAAACACAAAGCACATGCAAATTTCAAACCTCAGAAAATAAAGAAAACATTAAGATATCCATCAGATCATAGAGCACATGGATGTTTGCTCCAAAAGCAAGACATTTAATTATTAATCGATGACACGTTATAGAAAGGAAAGCAAGGCTACTTCTTTGGTTCGACTACCAAATGTTACTATGCTAAGAAGAAAAGCAATGAACAAATCCATGACTGCTGGAATATTTATTACTAGGTTCATACATCACATGTGCATTGAAGCACACATCCTTTCCTGGTTAGCCAATTAAAACTGCCTGTGCGGAAAAATTGCAAATCTGTGTTCAGAAGGTCTTGATACAGTTGAGTAAGTTTTGGTCTCTCCTTCACCTCTGCTTATTTGTGATACTCTCTGTTTGCAAATGCACACTTCCATGTTCTCTTCCTCTCATTCCTAAGAGTCAACAGGTCTAATAAGAAGAGAGGAATTCAGAACCTAAGCAAACACTAACAAGTAATCCAGTGCCTCCCACAAAAACAGTAGAATACTTGTGTTAGACAATTAAAAATAAAGAAAGTAGCAAGAGGCACTAACAGTACTGCTAAGTGCCAAAGATGTGGTAAGTACTCTTTCAATCTTTACAATTCTAAGGATTGGGACAATTACATTACTATTTTTTTCAATGCTCAGAAT
The DNA here is from genome assembly GCA_004027295.1 of Dolichotis patagonum. Taxonomy (NCBI): domain Eukaryota; kingdom Metazoa; phylum Chordata; class Mammalia; order Rodentia; family Caviidae; genus Dolichotis; species Dolichotis patagonum. The sequence goes on from PVJX010027923.1 coordinate 4,035, forward strand.
TCTAAATCTTAAACTCTAAATTAAGGAAACTATAATTACTCCTTTTCTGTTTTACAGACAAGGAAGCACAGGCACAGAAATGATGAGTCACTCGCCCAAGGCCATAGGCTGCAGGTGGCGAAAAATTCAGAGGCAGGCTGTCCACAGGACCCTCATTCCCAACCATGGCAAAACTGAGGCCAGGTGAGGTTTAAATCAAGTGTTACCTCACAGGACTTGAGTAGCTCTTTTGTTAATTTTTCCAAGCCTGCTCCTTTTTATTTATCGGCTATTAAGCATCCAGGGTCTTCTGGACAATCATTATGATTGTTCTTCAGTGTGACCCTCTGCCACCTCTCACTAGCCTCACAAGCGCCTTCAGGACACTGCTCTGATGAATTAGAGCAGGACACTGCTTTAATTACTACTGCAAATTATTTTTATTAATACATGCTTGTAGTATACAATGATTACATTCATCCTTAGAAGTGAATCCTTAGGAGGGTATCCACATATTCAATGAACTGAGAATTTGCAAAAAGAGACTTCATAGCCCACAAAGCCTCAACTAGGTATTGTTTCCATACTCTCTGCACTGGAATTATTCATGCACTGGAATGTTATTAATTTTTATGTGTTTATTTTGTATCCTGCTATACACTGAATTTGGTTGTTAATTCTAGGAATCTGTTATAATTTTTGACCCTAGAGGGCCTGCAAATATCTTGACTTCCCCGAGTTTCCAATATGCAGACCCAGCTTCCTTTAAATATGTAGTTCTGGGAGGCAAAGGAGCCCTCGGCATGCAGTTCCCAGTGTCTGCTCTCTTTCCCAAACCTCAGAACCAAGCCCTCCAGGAGGCAGGGGGACCCCAGCTCTGTGCTCCTCACCCCTGTCCCTGTCCTCCCTCCCTGTGCCACCACCATGCTCACAACAGGTCCTGGGCCTCACCCACAGCTCCTTCCCTTCTCTACCCTCCAAACCACCACTTCCACTCCCCACCCAGACCCTCATGCACCCCTGCAGAGCCAGCCTGCTGCCTGCCACCACTGCGTGGCTCCGGAGCTGCACAGGGAGGCACCTGTTAGTACACAGACCTTAGCTGAGTGAGGAGCGGGAGTTTCCAGCTGTGTGTTATTGCTCGTTTTATTTCGCCTTGCACTTCTACACTTTTGCTGATTTGTGTTATTTGCTCAGGGCCTCACTGCATTTCAGTGGCCAGGAAGCACAGGAGGGAAGAGCCAGGTTCCTCTAGGCTGTTCAACCACTCACTGATCTCCTGGTCAAATGCAAGTCCCTGCTTTCATGATGACCTTAAGGTAATTATACTACAATAGTAATGACCTATTTAAAAAAAATCTGGGTCTCACTAAGAAAGAACCATCTATACAAGTCTATATTTTAGAGAAAAAACTTGAAGATAAAACCTTTTTCTGGAATCTATAACAATGGATCCATTTCACAGTGTGTGTGTGTGTGTGTGTGTGTGTGTGTGTGTGTGTGCGTACTTGTGTGAAAAGAAGACAAAGACATAAAACAGAATGTTTCATTACCAGTTTATGCTTCAAGAGCCAAGGATGCCACATCTTAGGCTTTCTCATTGCTGAGACAAAATACAGTGACACCCAAATTTAAAGGGGAAAGGTTTATTTAGCTCACAGTCTATAGGGGTTTCAGTCTAGAATTGGCTGGCTCCAGAGCAGTGTGGCACTGCAGAGGAGCACTCCAGAGGAGAAACAGTCCATAGCAAGCAGGCAGGTGAGAGCATATTAGCTCTCTTTCTGTCCCTTATATGTTATGCAGGCTACCAGCCCTAGGGGTAAGAGAAGCACTCACACCCTTAATCCTATGCAGAACTATACCAAGCCAGCCAGTCCACTGATTTAGTAACTACACACCCTTGATCCAAGCACCACACACTCTAGATCCTGCCATCTCGGAAAAGCCTCCCCAAGACCACACGAGGCTCTGAGGGGACATCTAGACATAAACCACAATACCACACGATCATTGGGAAACACTGAGGGTCACAAGCCTGCTGGCCAACGAGCTCTTGAGCTTTCTGCCCCTTCACAGTCCACTTCAAATTGTGATGATGGGTTAGGACTAATGAAGATAAAAATATTGAAAAGTGCAATTGAAAAGAAAGACATTTACCACTGCATATGGTGGGTACCTCCTCCCAAAGTTCTGAGAGTGTAACCAATGGAGACAAAATTGTGCAGCTGGGATTAGTGGTCATGGTCCAAAAAATCTGAAGCTAACAGAACAGTAATTGTGTTTGAGTTCCAAGTAGAAAAGCCTTTCAATATCAAGCTTCTAGCACTGAAAGAAAAAGTGCTGACCATAAAACAGAAAAATAAAAGTAATAAAAAAGGAAATATATTTTCACTCAATTATGATCTCAAGAATACCAAATGAGAACATCTTATTTGAACTCACTTTGCATTAAGATAAAAAAGAAGAAAAAAAGCTCAAGTCCTTATGAAGTTCCAAGAAGCAGAAAAATTTAGTGGTAAATAAGAAAAATGAATTGAAAGAGGAAATCAAAATACATCTCAGAAGCTATATGTTAAGTCTTAGACATGTTAAAAATTGTGTTTGGCTAAAGAAGAGTGAAAGAGAAAGGGAATCAAATAAAGCACAGATCATGCATTAAACTTCACACAGCTACTTTGCTAGTTGCCAAGCTTTTATGGGATGCTTTTCAGATCCCAGTATCTGAGCCTTACACTAGCAGGTAATTTATGATGTCTACCATGGGAAGCTGGTTCTTGTGGAAAGCAAGTGGGGTTTGGGAATTTCCTTGTGGAAGCAGAAGGTATAAAGAACAGTTTAATGGGGAAGTGAACTATGCTGAGGTTATTTGGAAAAAAAGTGTCCATACCATGACTGATTTTCCTGCTCATGCTTTAAATGTGTCTTAATTACTTTTTTACTCGTTGTTGAGACAAACCTGACACCCAAAGTTAGGGAAGGAAAGGTTTATTTGTTACAGTTCTTGGAGGTTTCAGCCCATACTTAGTTGGCTCCAAGGCAGAGTGGCATGGCGGGGCAGCCATTCATGGCCCCTGCGAAACAGCAAAAGTGAAAGCAAAAACAAAATGAAAGACCTGCCTTCTTCCCCACCATTACAATGGTTCCAATCCCCGGGTGGGTGAAACACTCACACCACCAATCCCAATGCTAGACAATGAACCAATCACAAATGCTAGATTCAGCAGCCTCCATGACTGAATGAGGCTTTGGGGGGACATTTAAATAAACCACAACAAATGTCTCTGTATCTAAGCTAAGAATAATTATTGCTGGTCCATGTATTGTACAGATGGAATAAGATTAAATAACAAATAAAAATAAGCTGAAAGAAAAACAGTATCACCATTGTTAGCAGCAGCAGCAGCAGGCTGCTGTTTTGCAGCACTTAACAGCTGTCCCAACACAACATGAGCTCCCTGGAAACGGCCTTCCTAAGAAGACTTGTGGGTGGCTCTAGCCCTCCTCTTCTTCTCGGAGGTGACATTTCTTCAAATGACAGGAAGCTGCCCTAGCCTCCTCCAGAGTTTTGCTTAGCTCCTGCTGTCAGACATTTAAAATTTATTCACTCATTTATTTATTTGTGGTGCTGGAAATGGAGCAGAGTCATGTGCACACTAGACAACCACTCTACCACTGACCTATACTTCTAGGCCTATATCTTACTTTTTAATGATAGAAAAATGTAAGTAACATACACCAGCTTCCTGTGAAAAAACAAAAGTACAAATAGTTATGTTCAGGGTAACTTTGCAGTAGACCAATGATCATGATTTCATTGATGCCTATTTAGAGCCTATAATACAGAAGCACAGGAAAAAACACTCTCATATGAGAATTAAAAATCACATTTTCAGTAGAAAAAATTAAAAAGGAAAAATGCCAAAGCCAAATTTGTGCAACAGCAGCAAAATCTCTTGTGTTTTGAGCCTTTTGCAGAGCTATAACATTCACAGTTCCTAAAAAAATACTACATGAAAATTTTCTACCTTAAACTTCTGTGTAAATTCTATGTCAGAACATTTGGCTTTTTTGGCTCTGAGTCAGGTTTGGGTCAGAGGAAAAGAGAAGTTTTAAGTTGTTCTTTTGAGGAAAGATGGACTACTCTTAGGAGACAGGACAAGGAATGCTGTCTGGGAGGAAGGGTTAGGGAAAGGAAAAGAACTGTCTGGTTTATCATTGTACAGACAGTAACACGATATAGGAGAGATGGCACACACTGGCAACAGCATCTGGCTGGCCAAGATGTTGCTTGTATTAATTACTACACTATTGCTCACGGTCAGGAGTGGCTGGGATATGCAACGACGCCAACCCCTACACAGGAGCATCCACATCCACATGGTCAGCTTGTAATCATATATATCTGCAAGCTAGTGTGCAAAATCCTGATACTATAAAGAAAAATCTACTCCCAGGAAGTTTGTCATCTTGGAGAAACTATATATATATATATATATATATATATATATATATATATATATATATATATATATATATATATATATTTTTTTTTTTTTAAACAACAAGCCAGAGATAGGCAAACAGCAACAGGCAAAAAGTTAAATTAAAAAAAAAAAGTTAAAAAAATTGCCTTAAATATCTAAAGAAACTCATGACTGAGAATATTTTTACATTTTTTTCACAGTAGAATTTCTTTGATAAAAATATAGAATAAGAAAATTTTTAATGGTACTAGAGATTAAATACAGGGCATTTACACTGAGCTGCATCCTCACTCCATTTTTAATTCTTCTTATTTTAAGAATGGGTCTTGCTACATTGTTAGACTGACCTAGAATCTGTGATCATTCTGCCTCAGCCTCCTGCAGTATGGGATCACAGGTATGTACCACCATGCCTACCTAAGAACAATTTTTTAAGCCATATGCCCAAGTCTAATAGTTTTATAGGTCACATAACTAACCAAAGAAATGTCCCTTAGAGACAGACAGGAAGTATTCCAGCTTCACTTAGGTGGCACTGTATAAAGGATGTTGTCTAGCAAAAGTTTTCTGAGAGTGCCTGTATTGTTAGGAAGTAAGCAACCATTTTCAAAGAAAATAAAAAATATCCATCGATGCACTTCCCTTTGTCTCTTAGTCCCAACAGAGACAGATTGGTTCCTTAAGGTCTTATTGAAATATCCTCACTCTGACTCCAAGAGCCTGAAGAACCAAGCCAGAGAACTACACAGTCACTAATTTTTGAAATCACACAACTAGCTCACTAGTTGCTAAACACTGCTAATACTGCAGAACACAGAACCTTAAGCAAACATAATTTCATTAAAATGTGTAAATCAATCCTGACAGTGACACTGGCACTGGGTCATGTGACGAAGGGTCCCAATTCTTTGCCTGGCCAAACTTTAGTCAAGGTTCTGCACCTATTGGTGCATTTCCTAATAAACCTAGTTTTAGGAGAAGCCTCCTCAGTGTCTGAGCAGGTCCTATTCCATCACTCTGGCCTGTCTTTAGTCCCAGCAGTCGGTTTTAGCAGAATCTGCTTAGCACTCTTAGTGATTTTCTTCCCACCAACATTGCACTGTTTCTGGCCACAAATTCTCACTTTATTAGTCTCCATTTGGAGTCAAGCCCAGTCTCTCTCTCCCAATGCAGGGCCCTGCTGCAGCAACCCTCATGCCTACCACAGTACTACCGCATTAGCTTTCCTCACTGTGTTTTCACAACTTGAACTGAATAATACTTCTTTAACACATACAGAGGTTTCTTCTAATCTGGGCAGAAAATGCAGAGAAATCCATAAACACGTGTTTTCCGTAACTCAGGAACTCTAAGACTTTTCCTGACTATCTACTTCTTTGAACTTCTCAGGGTCATTTGCTTTGTTACTACGAAACTAACTTTAGCGATCCATTTACTAGAAACTCAGATGTTTGTTCAAGGCAAAGTATTATGCAGCCACCAAGGTTCTATACATTTCGGTGCCTAAATTTTGTTCTTAGAAAGATGGAAAGGAACAGAAAAGTTGAATACAAAATTCAGAATTTATGTTGTACATCTGAGATTGGCACATTCTTTTTGTTCTCAAAAGAAAGTGACTGTCTACATGCCTTGAGAACTGTCTATCCACCCATCCCCTGGGTGACTGTTCATCACACAAAGAAATCCATACCTAAGTAAGACAGGACCAAGGGAAATTAAATGTGTGGGAAGACCTATACGGCCCTAAAAATACATTCTGCAATTAACTCACACCAAAGGCAAAGTAATATGCCCACTTATATAACTATTTCAATTGTAATTGCTGAATTTTAAAACATTTCATATAATAACAAATTTTGTCCATGATACTATAATTACCTATAGTACTCATAGTCTTTTTAAATGACCTAGGCATTTACAAAAACATTTGAAAATCTGATTAGTTTTTCTCACTCAAAAACTTTCTCACAATATAAAAATCAACTTGAAGCAATTTGCCAGGATTCCCTACAACATACATCTTAAATTGAGCTAACAGTAGCACACATAAGGATTAGTTCAATCTCAGTGATGTTCTAAACCTTTTAACATCTGTTGTAATCTGGCATGATTATGACCACGAAGAAAAGGCCCATTCATTCCAAGAGCAAATTACAGATAAGATGGTTTTAACTTACTCTCTTTCAACAGTCTCCAAAGCTTATACATTTTCAATAACCACTATGTAATAAGTGATATCATAGCTTTCAACAAGTATTTCTTTTGCAGATTTTGCCACCTGTCCATTTTTATGACATCACTATGTCCACGTAGTTAAGAACTGTGACCTTGTTTTTTACAGGTATTAATGGCACCAGTGTGTACATGAATTTCCTGTCAAAGGAGGGGAAGCACCCATGAGCAACTGAGCTTCCGAACTACCTTCTGGAAGTACACTACTGATTCAGCAACACTGCATGGTTTCCTCTCACCTTCTCTACTGCAGTCATTCTCCCCAACCTGCAGGCTCAACATTATCGGAGACCTTGTGCAAAATGAAACCTTGAATGTACAATATAGAAAACAAGCAGAATCCAGGTTCCACCTCAGAAGCTCTGAGGTGAGGCCTGCAAAAATGCTTTGTGCAGCCCTGCAGGTGACTATGATGCCAGTGAAGGTTTGTGAATCTGCACTAACAAAAAAGGTGGGCCTTGCTCCCTCAGAACCCCAGACTTCCAGTGGCATGCAGGACAGGACAGGCCAGGACAGGCCAGGCCAGGCTGTTTCCAGGCCCCCACCATCTTGCTACCCACCCTCAGAACCCCAGACCTCCAGCAGCAAGCAGGGCTAGGTTGGTCCGCTTCTGCTTCCATGCCCCCACCATCCCACCACCCTCAGGGACCTCTCCACATCCTAGACCTACTAATGCTGTTGATTTTCAGCTCCCACTCCTTGCAGAACCTTGGACTGCAGTTGCTGGGAGATGCTGAGTTGATGGGAGATTCAGTAACCGTCATCCAAACAGAAGACCTCAGAAGGCTTCTGTCAGTGTGGTGAGTTTGCCCCTAAAATAAAGGTCTGCAGTGCGTAAACAGGAGCAAGTATTGAAGTAGTAGTGAAGCTCCCTCCAGCTGTGGACCTTGGCGAACTTGGCAAGAGTGTGGGTGAGTACTTCCTTCACACAGAGAATATCAGGTAGGTTGAGGAGAGTGCCCAAAAGACCCCTAACCTGGAAACAATTAAAAGAGCTTATGAGACACCCAGTGATACAGTACGGTACCAGCTGAGACAAAAACTATAAACAAGGAGATGTGGTGGTCTGGAACAATTTGAAAACATAGGAACAGCAAGAACTAAGGGTTAACATACGTCAATACTCCTAGGCTAGTTGGCCTAGGAAGAATATAGGACTCACCCAATAGGCCCTTCAGAAGGAATTCAGATGACTGGCCCATCTCTTCACTGAGGCACCCAGCAACTGGACAAACATCAACTACACAGTAGGATCCTAAGATACACACTACCAACAGCTGGAACTAGTGGGACTGAAAGACCAAGTATTAGCCCAAAAGGTGAAAATGACAAAACAAAAAAGCAAAATGCAATCTCAAACATCTAGTCCATCAGGATCAAGTATAGGAGACACTGAAATAGAGAACTTTAAAAGTCATACACCAGAAATCTCTGAAAAGTTAGCAAATGAAATAAAAAAACAAATCCATGAGCCTATAGAGGAAATCAAATTAGAAATAGTTTGTCACATAAAGACAGAAATAACAACCTTACTAAAGGAGTTGCTCAGCTCAGCTAGAGAAGAAATAGATTTAAAAAAAAAGAACAGGAGCATGGGAAATTGATTGAAACCTTGAATGAACAATACAGAAAACAAGCAGAATCCATAAAACAAATTCAAAGAGATATCCAGGAAACAAAAAATTCTATTAAAAGCTGGCAAAACCATTTAAATGAAGCTGAGCATAGAATTTTGGACCCTGACAACAGGATCACAATTAGTGATCATGAAAGGATAGAAATTTTAAAAATAACAAAGCAGGGAGCCAGTTAACTACACATCTTGTGAAGAGATTGGCTATGTTATTTAGTAGGAGCTCCCAATATGCAAAGATATGGACAAACATTTGGAAGAAAACAAGAGACAATATGACAGATAGTGAAGATCTCTGGTTGTCTAGCTTTGAAATTTATGCTTTCTTATGTCCTGTTCTGTTCTGTTTTGTTGTGTTTAATTTTACCCCCTTTAAAAATAAAATTTTAAAAAAAATAATAACAAAGCAGCTATAATGACAATTCAGCAGCTTCAAGATGATGCAAAGAGAAACAATATAAGTTAATAGGCATCAGTGAAGATGCAGGAGTCAACATGAATGATATCAGTAAACTATTCACAGAATAGCAGAAAATTTCCCAAACATGAAGAAAAAATCTGATATGCAGATAAGTGAGACATACAGCAAGCCAGTCACAACCAACATAAATCTATACCCAGACATATAATAATTAAGATCCCAGACATACAGCATAAAAACAGAATACTAAAAGCTGTTAGAGAAAACACACAACTCATCTAACAAGGAAAGCCCATTAGAATCACAGCAGACTTTTCAGAACAAACCCTCAAGTCAAGACAAGCTTGGAGTGAGGTGTTTCAAGCCCTGAAAGAAAACAACTTTCAACCCCAGACTGATGTACCCAGCAAAACTTTCTTTCAAGTTTAATGGGGAAATAAGATACTTCCATGACAAAGAACTGAAGAAATTCATGTCCACCAAACCAACCCTAGAAAGAGTACTGAAAGACATACTAGATAGAGATAAAAATGACCACAATTTCCAGAAGAACAATAGAAAGAATCTGCCAGGCAGGACAAGGAATTGAACAAGGGGAAAGAGCAGAAAAGCAGCAACAGGAACATAACATGACAAAGTTGAGCCAGTACATATCGGTTATACCATCAATATAAATTGTCTCAATTCACCTATTAAAAGAAATAGATTGACAGAATGGATCAAGAAACAGAATCCCACAATATGCTGTATACAAGAAACACATATGACTCAAAAGGAAACTCATAGATTAAAAGTCAAAAGATGGAAAACAGTATACCATGTAGTAGGAACCCAGAAAAAAGCAGGGCTAACTATTCTGTTTGGAGACAATGTGAACTTCAAACCTAAAATGATTAAAAGAGATAAAGAAGGTCACTATATACTTGTGGAAAAATTCAAGAGGAAGAACTAATAATTATATATGAACCTAATACAGGAACACCCAACTATATAAGACAAATCCTAATGGACATAAAAACCAAATACACAAGAACACAATTGTAATAGGGGACCTTAATACCCCATTGTCACAAAGAGATAGATCAACTAGACAAAAAGTCAGCAAAGAAACAACAGAACTGAATCTTACCTGTGAGCAAATGGACTTAGTGGATGTTTACAGAGTGTTGCACCCAACAACATCAGAACACACATACTTCTCAGTTGTGCCTGGGACATTCTTCAAAATAGACCACATATTAGCCCATAAAACATTCATAAGTAAATGGAAAGGGATTTCTTATGTCCCATTGATTGAAGGGATTGAAATTATCCCATGCATATTATCTGACCGTAGTGCACTGCAATTGGAAACTAATGGAAAAAGAAATTGCAAAGCCTGTATAAATATATGGAAATTAAATAACAATCTTCTGAACAACCATTGGCTACAGATGAAATTAAAGAAATAAAGCAATACCTACAATTCAATGAAAATGTGGATACAACATACCATAATCTGTACAACGCAATGAAAGCAGTCTTAAGAGAGAAATATATAGCAATAAACTGTCATATCAAGAAAACAGAACAAGCACAAATAAACAACCTAATGCTACATCGCAAGTGTCTATAAAAAGAAGAGCAAGTAATACCCAAAGCTCATAGTAGAAAGGAAATTGTAAAGCTCAGAGCAGAAATTGATGCAACTGAAACCAAAAAAAAAAAAAAAAACAACAGCCCACAAACACATGGAAATTGAATAATACACTCCTGAGCAATCAGTGAGTCACAAAAGAAATTAAAGAAGAAATTAAACAATATCTACAAGTAAATGAAAATACAAACACAACTTACCAGAATCTGTGGGATGCAATGAAAGCAGTCCTCAGAGGAAAATTCATTGCAGTGAATTCCCACATCAGGAAAACAGAATGAACACAAATAAACAACCTAATGCTACACCTCAAACATCTAGAAAAAGAAGAGCAAGTCAATACCAAAGCCAAAAGAAGGGAGGAAATTATTAAGATCAGAGCAGAAACCAATGCAATAGAGACTAAGAAAATAATACAAAGAATCAATGAATCAAAGAGTTGGTTCTTTGAAAGAATACATAAAATTGATAAGCCCCTAGCTAACCTTATTTTTAAAAGGAAAGAAAAAACTCAAATTCATACAATAAGGAATGAAAAGGGTGAAATCACTACAGACTGTGTGGAAATACAGAAGATCATCAACACCTATTTTGAAAACCTCTGCTCTCATAGGTTCAAAACACAGAAGAAATGGACAGATTCCTAGAAACATATGAAACAGCAAAGCTGGGTCAAGAAGATATAAAACTGCTGAATAACCCAATTTATATTAAAGAAATTGAAAATTTAACTAAATTCTTACCAACAAAGAAGAGCACAGGCCCAGAAGGATTCACTTCGGAATTCTACAAAAAATTCAAAGAAGATTTAAGGCCGACATTCCTCAAACTCTTCAATGAAGTTGAAAGGGAAGCAGTTCTCCCTAACTCATTCCTGGAAGCAAATATTACTCTGGTACCAAAACCTGAGAACACACAACTGAAAAAGAGAACTACCCAATCTCCCTAATGAACATAGATGCAAAAATTCTCAATAAAATTTTGGCAAACAGAATGCAGCAAATCATCAAGAAGATTATACACCATGACCAAGTGGTATTCATCCCAGGAATGCAGGGATGATTCACCATACATAAATCAATAAATGTAATCCACCACATCAATAGAGGCAAAAGTAAGAATCACATAATCATTTCTATAGATGCAGAAAAAGCTTTTGATAAGGTCCAACACTCATTCATGATAAGAACCTTGCAGAGAATTGGAATAGATGGCCTTTACCTCAATATGATAAAGGCCATCTAGGACAAACCAAAAGCCAGCATCATATTAAATGGCCAAAAACTGAAAGCCTTTACTCTAAAATCAGGCACAAAACAAGAATGTCCATTATCACCACTCCTATTCAAAATAGTACTGGAAATAGTAGCCAAAGAGAGAAATAAAAGGAGTAAGGATAGGAAAAGAAGTTAAATTATCATTATTTGCAGATGACATGATACTCTACATAGAAGACCCACAAAACTCCATTGAAAGACTCCTAGATATAATAAATAAATTTAATAATGTAACTGGATACAAAGTCAACAATCAAAAATCAATAGCATTCCTATACACTAACAACAAAATCACTGAGAGAGAAATAAGAGAAGCCACACCCTTCACAATAGCATCCAACAAAATGAAATACTTAAGAATTAATCTAAGAAAAGAAGCAAAAGATCTATTCAGGGAAAATTATGATACCCTGAAAAAAGAAATCAAAAAGGACCTCAGAAAATGGAAAGACATCCCATGTTCATGGATAGGAAGAATAAATACTGTGAAAATGGTCATTCTCCCAAAATTGTTATACAGATTTAATGCAATCCAAATCAAAATACCACTAGCATACCTCATAGATCTAGAGAAATCACTCCTAAAATTCATCTCAAACCAGAAGAGATCTAGAATAGCAAAGGCAATTCTAAGCAGCAAAGGCAAGGCAGAAGGCATCACAATCCCTGATTTGAAGTTATACTACAAAGCTACTAGAATAAAATCAACATGGTACTGGAATAAAAACAGATCTGAAGATCAATGGAATAGATTACACGATACAACTACAACTACAAACACATTCAGCTACCTTGTCTTTGATAAAGGGGCCAAACATGTCCACTGGAAGAAAGACAGTCTCTTTAATAAATAGTGCTGGAAAAATTTGGCTCTCCATATGCCAAAAACTAAAACTAGACCCATGCCTATTACCGTGTACTAAGCTAAAGTCTAAATGGATCAAAGATCTAAATATTAATACAGAAACACTAAATCTCTTGGAAGACAAAGTAGGTAAAAATCTTGAAGACATAGGAGTAGGTACAGAATTCATAAACAAGAATCAAACCACACAGGAAATGCTTCCTAGAATCAATAACTGGGATCACATCTTATTAAAGAATTTCTGTATGTCGAAAGAAATCTCCATCATAGTAAAAAGAAAACCCATAAATTGGGAAAAAGTCTTAGTGAACTGTCCCTCAGACAAAGGACTTCTGTCTAGAACATATAAAGAATTTTAAAAAATCAGATCCCCAAAATTCAAAGACCCAATCCAAAAATAAGCATTTGATATGAATACACAGTTCTCAGATGAAGAAATACGAATGGCAAATAAACATGTGAAAAAATGTTAAGCATCATTAGTCATTAGGGAAATGCAAATTAAAACCACACGAGATTCCATCTCACCCCAGAAAGAATGGCCAGGATAAAGAAAACTGCCAACAACAAATTCTGGAGAGGTTGTGGGGAAAAATGAACTCTTCTGCACTGTTGGTGGGAGTGCAGACTGATGCAACCACTGTGGAGGTCAGTCTGGAGATTCCTCAAAAAGCTGGGATTGGAAGTCCCATTTGACCCAGCTATTCCATTTCTGGGCATATTCCCAGAAGAACTGAAAACATCATACCACAGTGATATATGTGCACCCATGTTTGTAACAGCACAATTTGTAATAGCCAGAACTTGAAAATAACCTAAGTGTCCATCAACTGAAGAATGTTTTAAAAAGATGTAGTATTTTTATACAATGGAGTACTACTCATCTATAAAGAATGATCACGTTGAGATATTTATAAATAAATGGACACAACTTGAGACCATACTCGTAAGTGAAATAAATCAAACCTACATGTATAAATACCATAGAGTCTCTCTAGTGTAAGAAATGGTAAGAGTACATAAGATTTTATGGTAATCATGGCTCCCCATTATATTGTTTTGAAGTCTTATAATATTTTTATTCACTGGCTGGAATGGTTTTATTGTTTTGTTTGATTTTATTATGTGTGATAGTATGAACAGCTACTAAGAAAACAAGACATATGGCAGCCATTGCTGATTTAATATCATCTTGCTTTGAAGTCCTACCATGCTTTTGTTCTTCTGTTTCCATTGGTTCTACCATGTTGTGTCTTACTGGATTTACTATGTGTGATGGTATAAACAAACTTTTTAAGGAAAATGAGATATTATAGTAGCCATTGCTCATTAGCGGTTATTTGATTTTGAATTCCCTATAATACTTTCATTCTCTTGAATGGTTTTATACTATTTTGTTATGTTTGATACTATTGTATGTGAAGGTATGCTCAACTATTTCAAAGATAAGAGACATTACAGAAGCTACTGTTGATGTCGAGTTGTCTTGTTGTGAAGTGCGGTGTTGCTTGCATTGTTTAGTTCTGATTTGCTTTGTTTTGTTTTCTTTTGTTTTATTCTCTTTAAAGTAAAATTTAAAAAAAATAGATTTCATCTCACTCCAGAAAGAATGACTGCCATCAAGAAATCAAGTGATAACAAATGTTGGCGAGGCTATGGGGAAAAAGTAACACTACTGCACTGTTGGTGGGAGTGTAGACTGGTGCAGCCACTATGGAAATCAGTATGGAGATTTGTCAAAAACTAAGATTGGAAGTTCCATTCAATCCAGCTTTTCCCCTCCTGGATATTTTCCCAGAAAAACTGAAAAGGGGTCATGTCACAAAGATATATGTGTACCAATGTTTACAGCAGCACAGTTTGTAATAGCTAAATCTTGGAAACAACCAAAATGCCCATCAACTGCAGAGTGGATGAAAAAGATGTGGTATTTTTACACAATGGAATATTATTCAGCTATATAAAGGGATAATCTTGAGGCTTTTATAGGTAAATGGGGGCAACTTGAGACTATCCTCATAAGTGAAATAAATCAGACTCATATTTGTAAATATCACATTATTTCTCTAGTATAAAAAGTAATAAAAACTGAAGGAATAATAAGATCTCAAATGTTTAATAGATATTGTAAAAATGAAAGGGAAGGAAAGTGCTCTAAAGTATATAATTGTATGTATGTTTAAGTGTGTAAGATAGATAACCATACTATTAAATTTATTATGGATCATCGAACAGAATAGTTTGCACTGTCATTGTTTGACTGTCCACTTTTTATGCTTTGACTTTTAACTTGAACAACTATTTCTAAGATAATAATATGTAATTTATCAACTAGTGATTTCTTAGTGTTATTATTTTTTTAATTCTGTATTGCTTCTACCTTTTTTTCTGCTTTGCTTTTTTCTCAAAATAAAAAAAAAAGAAAAGGAAAGGAAAAGGAAAAGGAAAAAGAAAGGAAAGGAAAGAAAAGAAAAGAAAAGAAAAGGTGGGCCTTGTTCTAAACTTTCAGTTCCTTACTTTGGAGCAGTAGATTTTGTAGAGTCATTTATCACCAAATATCGTAGAGAACATACGAGTGTTCTTTACACACTGCAATTTTTAAAATTAAGCATATTTTCAATTCATATTAATATAATTGTGTGTATTTAACTAAAGGTTTGGATAGCAAAGAAAAGGAAAGCAGCATGGTGAAAATGGATAACATCTTACTCATCACAGCTTCATTAGATTTTATCCCCCGACCAAATGAAAGGAAATTAGGGTGACTCCACCGCTGCCTTCAGTAATTCTGGGTCTGGAACTTTTGACAGCTACACAACAAGAGCCACAGTCATGTGTGTGTGAAGGCCTGAACAGACAGTGACGGATCTTTCACCACAAAGGCAATCAGGTGACCAGATCCTGGAGAACACGCCGAAGACGTGGGTGGATTTGGCCGACATCTACCCGCTGCAGCCTGTGCCACAAGCAAGGCTGCAGAGAAACCCGAAGAATTGGAAGGAGTGCTTGCTGTTATTTCAGTGCAGGAAACTGAAACCAGGTCTCCCACATGCTAAAAGAACAGATTTTACTAGAAGGATGTGGATTCTAATTCTTATACACATTATTGACATTAAGAGAAAATGTTTGAGCAAAATATTTTTCTTTCTCTGCTAAGGAAAAAACAAGAGTCAAGTTGATGGTATAATTTTCGTTAAATAACTGTTTTTTAAATTTTTTCTTAATTTCAGTAAGACCATGTCTTTCCATTTCCTGTTTATTATTATGTGTGTCACAGGGGCATGGGGATACAATCCACCTGTTTGCCTTAGTGTTTTAGTAAAGCCCACATTTGGGATACAAAATGATGTGATTACTGCTTTACAACAGCCTTCTGCCATCTGTAATGTTAATTTTGGGGGAATTTTTTGAATTTAAGAAGAAACATACTTTCATAGAGCAATAGAGAATTTGCATGAATAATTCATATTTCAAAGATGTCACTGCTATTAAAAAAATCACTTGACCTTTTTTAAAATACTTACATTTGGGAAGTACTCAAGTATATTAAAAAAAGAGATTATGATTTATCAAAACGTAAGAAGTTTAACTGCACGAGTTAATAAAATAATTTGATCAAAATAAGTAAGAGAATCATTTGTATTAAGCTTATCTTCTAAGCAGCTCACTACACCCATGAAGTCAACTTCAAGAAACCATTCTAATTTAAATGCATGGAGAAAATCTGAACTTCCTACCTGAGACTGTGCATTAATATTGGCTCCTTCCTTAACAAGGACTTTGACGACTTCTGCTTGTCCAGCCAAGGATGCAATATGAAGGGCGGTATTTCCCTTCTGCTTTGGAGAAACAAAATAGAAAGTGTGAAGAGATTTTCAAATTTTGTAGAAATCAAACTGTGCAGGCATTTTTAAACCTTGCTGATATCTCAACTGATTCAATTATATCATTTTATGAAGGTAGCAGTCAACTACATGAGAGATTTTTTTAAACTATCAACAAAATGGTCACGTCATTTCATGTCTTTCTTTGTATTATCTTTGAGTGTCTTTAATAATTCTGGTCTAGTGTTAAAAACATAGGAAGACTGAGTTTTGAATCAAAAAAATCTGGGATAATGTATGCATGAATGTGTAAGTGATACTAGCTCATGGAATACATAGGAACCAGAAGGCCTATTGCAAAGGAATATTAACTTTACAAAAGTTTACTGGAACATCAAGTTTAATTCACCTTTCAAATAAACCTAGGAATTCTTAGTGACAGAGAACCTGTCTTTGCTCAGCGTTGTCTTCCATCTACAAACTCACGTAGTTGTTGCTCAAAGTATTTGGGGAATGAAGAAATAAATTTTATATCAGTAATAATCTTGCCAGTGATTTTTACCATTTGCAACATCAAATTTACCATTCACAACCAACTACTAGTGAAAAATGACTTAAACCTTTTGTGAAAATAAAATGTAAGCCAACATTAAAAACTATTTATGATGTGATTAAAATAAACAAAAAATGAAAAATAAACAGAAATATGTAAATTCTAAGGCGTAAGTTTCATATTCTAGTTCTAGAGTTTAAAGGAAATGAAAAACAAGAACAATAAAACTTTTAAGCAACCAAAAAGTAATTGACTGAATGAATATATTAATGCTAATGTGGCAACTCAGAGGAGACAAAGAATTAGATTTACATATCAATCATTATTTTAGAAACACTCTTTCCACATTTAGTTGACATGCCCAAGAGAAACACTGCTTAAAGCATTTCTTCTCTCTTTATGTTCTAAGTAAAGAATTTATAGCATAAAGTGAACTTACATATTAACTTATTCGAAATTACCAGAGAGTGGTTTATTAGGTTTTGTCTTTAAATGTCCCCTAGAGTTTCTCTTTATCATATTATAAGCAGAACCAATTATACATTTTGGTAATTAGGCATCAAGACACTAGAAATCCAGGTTAATAGGCCATATTTCTAATGCATTCACAAACTCTTTTTGTACACCCTAGATGAGACTAATTCCTCAACCACAGGCTTGAGTATCTAACGTCCCCCTGCTTCCCCTACATACTCTGCCACTCCAGCCCTGATCAAAACATGTGGTACTGACTGGCCCCTGAACGACAGCCAATGTACTGGTGATTTTTCTAGAAAGTCTGTCGTTTATTAAATGAATCTCAAATAAATTAAAATATATTATATCAAAAGCAACATCAACAAGGGAGCAATATTGTATAGTTACAGAAAGCATGTTGTATATTCCTTTACAAATGAGCCGAAGTTCCTTACACACAACAGTGTTAGCGTTTAATCTTACCATTATGATTCAACCAATTACCAAAAAGTTCTTTTCCATTACAGTATAAAATATTCCAAATTCTCACACAAGTAGCATGAATACATTAAAAGATTCATCAATTTAACTCAAGCATGAAAATTACTTATTCATTTGCATTGAAAAGTTATCATATCAATTTGTTGATTGGGAAATTAGCTGCTACTATCTACAAGGGAATATGTTAATCTGGTCCTCTTTGTCAATCAGAAGAAGAAAGACAATGCATTAAAAACTAGGTTTACAGATTTCTTCCATCTGATGTCTGACAAGTTCTTAAAACAAACTCCACAAAGGAGGAGTTCCAGTTTTAGCCCTGTGTTGTTAAAAATTTTGGTGTCCAGCAATGCCTTAGAATACATGACTGAAAAAAAGCAGCTTTAAATCAGTTCCTCTTCTCCATGGAAAAGCACTGGAGGCAGGAGAACATTACCTTGGTGGCAGAATCCACAGCGGAGCCTCTTCCCAGCAGCTCCTGCACCAGGCCCACGTGGCCTTCCTTGGCAGCCAGGTGAAGGGCATTGAGTCCATTCTGGGAGAGAACAGCAAGGACTCAGAAGCTTGGTAATGGACAGGGAGAGGGGGCTGAGCAGAGGGGACTGACCAGGGACACACACTCCAATCTCTCTTCTGTCCTCTTTCTTTCTGCATTAGCTCCAATCTATCCAGCTCACACTCATTTACAGTGTCTTTGATTCAGAAAGGCAAAAAGGTTAAGTATTTACTAGAAACATTAATTTGACAACTTCATTTCCACAAATTCTTTCTCTTTAAGAAACTTCTAAATACTTTTCTAATGAGAAGATACAATTCTGTATCTTTTATCATGCTGGCTGAAAGTAAAATTCTGTACAGTTTCTGAAACATACAGAGCTTTAAACAAATTGTACTTTTAACAAATGGAAAAGGAATATCCTTCTAAAGTAATTCAAACAGGACAGTTTTTAAGGTAATATACTCTTCAATGACAATGCCATAATTGAAAGTACATTTAGTGATGTGTCCTTGAGTAATCTATTTAAAGAAAAATTTTAAATTTATCTCACACAGTATGATAATTCTATTGAAAACCAGTCCTCACAGTACTGAAAAACCTTAAGTAGCACACATTACCTAAAATAATCTACAAATTCAATGTACATCTTATCAAAATACAAACTTTTCTCTAGAGACATACAAAAAAATTCCTAAAAATTTATATGAAACCACAAAACATCCAAAATACTCGAAGCAATTTGAAAAAAACAAAGCTGGACACATCACACTACTTGACTTCAAATAGAATACAAAGTGATAGTAACCAAAAGAGTTTAAAAACAGACACACAGAGATATGGAACACACTAAGGAGCCCAGACATAATCACATGTACAGCTAATTGACTGTCAACAAAAGTGACAAGAATATACATTTAGGAAAGGACAGCCTTTTTAATAAGCAGTACCAAGAGAACTAGATAGGTCCATGCAGAAAAATGAAACCAGACTCCTATCTTTCACTGCTTACAAAAGTCAACTAAAATAGATTAAAGACAAAAAGTATAAAACTATTAAAAGAAAACACAGAAAAAATGCTTCATGACAATGGTCTGGGCACAGATACTTTAGATAAGTCCTCACAAACATAGGCATCAAAACCAAAAGTAGACAGACGTTATCAAACCATATTAAAAAGCTTCTGCACAGCAAAGGAAACAATCAACAGAGTGAAATGACAACCTGCGGAATGGGAGAAAATACTTCCAAACTATACATCTAACAGGAAGTTAATACACAAAATATATAAAGAACTAAATGGAAAAAAGCACAAAATAGTGAATAGACATTTCTCAAAAAAAAAAAAAGCACACAAGTGAATAGTAGATAAATGGAAAATACTCAATATCATTAATTATTAGGGAAATAGAAATCAAAATCACAATAAAATATTACCTCACTCTAAATCAAATGACTATTACCAGGAAAACAAAAAATTAACAAGTTTTGGTGAAGATGTAGGGAAAAGGAAACCTTTACACACTGTTGGTGGGAATGGAAGTTAGTACGACCAGTCCAGAAAACAGTATGGAGCATCCTCAAAAAACATAAAATAGAACTGCCATGTACGCTCCTAACCCACTACAGAGTCTATATCCAAAGGAAATAGGATCAGTATGTGGAAGAGATACCTGCACACATGTATTTATTATGGCAGCATCCACAATGGCTAAGAAACAGAAACAGCCTAAGTGTTCATCAGTGGATGAATATACACACTATTCTCCCATAAAAAGGGATGAAGTCCTGCCGTTCATTTGTGCTAACGGTGGAGAACCTGCAGGACTTAGGTTCAGTGAAGTAAGATAGGCACAGAAATACAAATCCTGCATGTTCTCACTCATATGTGGAATCTAAAAAAGCTGACTAGCTACAGGCAAGTAGCAGAAAAGTGATTGCCAGAGTCTTGGAAGGGTAAGTAAGGGAGGAGGAGAGGCCGGTCAGCTGGTGG